>SNQJ01S0212003.1:0-15854 GCA_010110895.2 Picea sitchensis | reverse complement strand
TATGTTACTTTATTGTTCATTAGTGATGATTATGGGAATAGTCTCCTAAATATCACTAAAATTGAGAAGATAACAATAGAGGATAATCATGTTTTCTAAAATTATGTCTTAAAATTTTCAAATTTGTAGCAAGATATTAATTATGTGTGTGTGTGTGTGTGTGTGTGTGTGTGTGTGTGTGTGTTATGATACACATGTGATTTTTGTTGTATTCATGAGATAGATTAATACACCTTCATAATGTTATGAGATAGATTAATATACCTTCATAATGTTATGAGGGCCATGTGACCTAACACTAGTGATATATCCACTCATAGTAGAAACATTTTCTAATGAAAACCCATATCATATGGGAGATTTTATGATAGAAATAACATTTTATCCCTACCTTCTAGTTAACAAAGCTCTTCATAAGTATTGATATTTCATTGAATTTCGATTTAATAGTATTTTTAATGGTATATCATTGTTTTGTAGAGTGATCTCCTTCTCCATTCCCAAATGATTTAGCCAAGAATTGGCATCTTTATGCCAACCCCTATCAACCCATAGGTGGCTTTGACCAAAATTTGAAGAAATCATAGGTAGCATATTTTCTTTCATGTTAGTAGTCTCTTGTGCCTGTACATTAGGTACCTAGTTTTAGTCATTCTTTTAATGGGGAAATAACTAATTATATGAGGATAGGATAGTTTGTATGATATTAATTATAAGATTATAAATTATAAACACTTTTGAATTTTCTCAGTATTTATCCATGATTATATAGAAATGCTACAACCCAAATCTTCAAATCCATATATAATATAACAAGATTGATGAGTGTCTCAAAAGGGTTTTTTTTTTCCCAAAGCCAAAATTCATACGATTTACAATTGTTTAAAGGTCAAAATAGGTTTTCTATCCTTCACTAATCCTTTTCTCAATGCTATAATTTCAATTAAACTTGTGATTAAGGTAAACTCCAAGACATTTATATGAAGAAAATTCCTATAAGTTGTTATTGGCATGTATCCTAAAGGGTTAGCATATGTAGGTGTCAACTTCCATTAATATTTTATTATATTTTACCTCCCTATGATAATGGTGCTAGCCATGTATGTTTTAAACCTATGAAGTAAAGCAATGCATATAGATTCTTAGGCAAAAGAGAAATTAATCAATGGCTCATACACATAGTACACAAAGATTTATACCAAAAAACCTCAACTGGGGAAAACCTTTCTTACATTCATTATATCGTGAATTTCACCATTCACCATACAATATATACAATGTTTTTAGGTATTCTATAGATACCAAAACCCTAATCCCTTAATCCGGGATTAATTTAGTAAACCGCTAAAAATAGCAAAAACTGCCCCAAAAAAACAATTTGGGGTGTTGCCCCAAACGTTGTGTGTAACCAGGGGGGGGGCATACCTGGCCCTCCCTGGGACCCCCCTAGGAAAGCACCCAATGCACACAACACAAAGAGAACTACTAGAGGGATCGTCAAACGTAGTTGTTGAATCTGACACGCCCACACACACACATGCAAAGAATATAACACATACCCAACAAGCCATATGGGATAGAAAGGGATAAATACCCTTTTTCCAAGGATGCTTATGAAGCAAAAAGGAGGATTATTTGAAAAAGGTGGTAGGGAAGGTGATAAAAGTGGAAGAAAATCATGAGTGTGGGTTCGCTAATTGAGAGGAGAAATAATTCTTGAAAATTGAAGAGGACTTAAAACTACTTTATTTGTTATTCACATATTACTTTGTTGTGCCATGTCATTGTTGTTTGTGAAACTTTGGACATAGAGGGATATGATGTTAGGTTTAATAATCAACAACAAATAAACTCAAAACTATATCAAGCAAGGGAGTTAGGGAGTTTATAGTTTAGAAATCCCTTAGTGGAAATATGGTTCCTTTATGTAACAATTAGGTATAAATCCCTTAGTGGAAATCCCTTAGTTTATAGTAAAATTAGGACCCTTTATGTATCCCTTAGTGGAAATCCTTTAGTTTATAGTAAAATTAGGTCCCTTTATGTAGCTTTAGGTGACCATAAAATATTTCACAGTTATGTATTTAGTTCAACTATATCCACAACTATCCAACAATTTGTCCTTAAATCTCTCAAATTATCCAAATATATAATATAGCATTTGCATAGTTCATATGTTATATAATATAACATTATCACAAATATTACATTTGCTCCACCTAATCTTAATTTATATTAGGAATATGAACAACCCTCAAACCCATCCCATGTAACATGACAATAAAGGAATTAGTATAAAAACTCATTGACATTTAAACAATGCTAATGGGAAGTTCAAAGAAATGGCATATAATCCATGTTCATGCAAGACCTTCACCTCGTCGTGATTAAAACATGTTGATGTTATTAGTGGGTGTGTGAGGTAATGAATATTAAACTCTTTGTTTTGGGGATTTTAATGCATTGCATTATATGTGGTGTTTGTGGATCCAACCATAGTGACCTTTTAAGGAATCTTAAAGAAATGTTCTAATACGTTTTTTTAGTGGATCCAACCATAAGGAACTTTTAATGGATCCCCTTGCTTGTTGTTTTTTTGAATTGATTTCCATTGAAAAACCCAACTTTTGATTTCAATGACTTCTATGTGTGGGTTTTAATGATTATTATGAAATATTGTGGTTTTATCTTCTGTCCCTTATCCCTTTAGTCATCATTTCGTGCCTGAGCAGTTGACCAGGAGCCGAATCGACGGTTGTCACTTCGGTGTTTAAAGACCTATAGATTAAAATGCCCTGCTTTTCTATGCATGGATGATGTGTGAAGGATAAGAATTTTCTCTGTTGTTTATCCCTTGCTTATCTTTGAGTTGATTGATTCATAGTTGAATGTTTAGTCTTTGCGCCTTCTTATGAACGAGTACCTCTATGGGTTGATTGATTAAAACTTTGATTTCTCTCTACATTTTTAATTGCTTGAACTTAGGTACATCTCTACATTTTTATTGATAAGCTCTGCATTGTGGATAGATATTGAGGAGATATGTCGACACAGGATTCTCCAAACATTCCTTGCAAACTCTCTAGGTTATCCCAAGAAAGAAGAACAAGAACTCCTTCTTCGACTGATACTCTGAGTGACAGACAACAATATTGTCAAAGGAGATATTCAAATGAGTCTGTGAATAGATCAACTGCAGAACCTACTCAAGCAAGTCCTATGGATGCAACCTTCTTAGATAGGTTACACATTGATACTCCTACACCCGAGAATGTAAGGAATACCATAGGATAAGAGAATATTTCTGGTAATTTTCTTTGATTTTGTTTATTTTTGTTGTATTTTTGTGTATTTAAATTTATGTGAAGTTAAATGTTGTAATTACTTTCAAATGTGTGTGTAGACAATGAGTTTAGAGCAAGGGACAACAATGAAAGAGAGAGTGGTTGTCACGAATATTCAAATGTCGGTGCAGAGGGTGAAGGTAGATTTAGGAGGCCGCATTATCAAGAAACAAAATATTACATGCCTACGTCCACCTATCCTTCGGATGTTGGTGATGAACTTCCCTGGGAATGGATTACTGAAGCAATGACACTTGAGTGATGATTAGTTGTTAAAAGGAGGTTGGAAAATGATTTGGTCGTCTTGTAACTCCCTCCGTAGAGTAAACAAAGATTGAAAATTGTTTTTCATTCATTGGAAAAACTTTATGGACACATATCAGAAGATGGGGCGAACCACTAACAATTTTGTCGATCTAATGAGGTAGGGAAAGTCAAAGGTGATGGGCCCTGATAAATGGGAGGTAGTAAAAAATAGAGTTTCAAAAGAAGACACCATTTCGATGTTCAATTTCAAAGAGGGCCCGAAGTGGAAGATGTTGAAGGTGCAATATTTTAAGCACCCTGACATTGCAGGGCATCTATATAACAGATTTTTGGCGGCATATGGGAAATTGTCATGGAACGATGAGGTTCCACACTATTTTGCAAGACACGTTTTTGCAAAGTTTTTCTTGCACATTCACCCTGATTATACTATTTTACCATCCAAATATTATCGGACTGGTAAAGGACAGACATATGATCGCAAAGGGTTATATAGAAGTGTGACATTACCAAGGCCTCCACAACCTTTAGTACCTCACCCAACAGGGGCATTTGCTTCACATTCAGAGTTGCAGACTACATGAGAGGTTGGCAAAGAGGCCAGGAATGCAATCGGGGAAAATTTCGAAGCGATTTTTTATGGTGTTGATGTTGGCATGAACCAGCAGTGAGTGGAAGCCAATTCCCCAGCCACATTTGTTTATAAAATAGATGTGGAGTTGAATACCATATTAGCAGAAGATGTTTTGGAGTATGCAAAATTTTGTCGGGATGGTTGGAAAAAGGTCATTCATAATGATGACCCGAACTGCAGATTGGTATGTGTTCTAGTTGTAACATCCTACTCTTGCGCGCACTGAGTGAACTTTATCTTTGAGGACACTTGCTTGCAAGTGATCCAGATTATTATACTATTAAGCATTTGATTACGATTATGAGAAGTTATGGGTTGAAAACATGTTGTTTTGCTGCATTGACATAGACATGTGCTATTGACTCAGTCTTATTGAGTGTGCAGGATTTTGGACCTGGAGGATACAGAGGCATCAATGGAACCCCTTGGACTCTAAATCAAGTTGGGGAGTGAACTATTGTAGTTTGATTAATTTATGTGATATTAGTGCATCAGAATAGATGATATGATTATGGATATATTTCTGACATGATTTGTTGATGATGCAGGGTGACGATAGCTTGCCGACCAGACTCAAATGTGGAGTAGAGGGGTCACGCACGACTACTAGAGATGTTGAGGAAGAGGTGTGGACAATAGACCTGCCACAGCCTACTAGCACTCTCGTCGTGGCTCGAACTATAGGTTAACGATTACCTATTTCAAGAGGACCCACGATGTCATGAGGGAAGACTGCGACAGTCACTCACGATGATTCTAAGGGGCGCGCAATAAGGCAGGGGACTTATTCTTTAGAGGCCCTTAGTCTCCCACAAGATCACTTGGCGGAGTATTGACTCCAGGGGTTTTTGATGTCTACCAAGTTAGTCAAGAGGTGAGTGGCACCCTTGGAGCACATGGTGCATCCTGAAGGGCATGTCGTGCAAGAAAAATGAAAAGAGGCGAGTGGCACCCTTGGAGCACATAGTGCGTCCTGAAGGGCATGTCGCGCAAGAGAAACAGATTGAGGCAAGTGGCACCCTTGGGGAACCTAGTGCGTCGTGAAAGGCACGTCGCATTGTTAAAGAATAAATGAATAAACCTAGATGGCCTTAGGATGAATAACGTGATAAGAAAAATTTAAAACAATTTTCCCTAATAAAATGTCGCCGAACCTCAAAAATTAAAATCTAGGTCTAGGGGAAACTTGCGGTAAAAGAAAAATATGTTTGTCCTTGGTCCAGATAGGTTAGGTAGTGCTAGGTTTATCGCCGCATCTATCACCCGAGGGTGGCATGATTCCTGATGAGGGGATCATGGCGTGCCTAATTGGATAGCAACAAACATGAACTTGGTTGGAGCTAGTGCGTTCTGTGTGAGTGTTGTCGAGCGTTCTAAGTTTGTTTTGGCGCTTGGGTTGAATGCCTTCAGGCGTTGGGTTCACGCACCTTGAGGTTCTAGTCCTTGTTTGTCAAGGCCATTGTTTTAGGATGGGGATGTTGTCCCTTATCTTGTAGGCGTGATTGTGTTTGCGTCGGGTGGGTAGTCATTTCTCCTTGTTGTTCTATGCACATTTCGCCCAGTTTCTCTTGTGCCAGTGTGTGGAGTCATAGTTTATGGTTGCCTGGACTGTGTGCTTGCATTCATCATCAGTGGTGTGGTTAAACTATTGTTGTCATCACCTTCTTGCCTAAAAACAAAAAAATATATATATCACTTTTGGCTTCGCTTATAGTCGTAACGTTTGTGGTCATTACATATGGTATCAGAGCGGGGTTCAACCCTGCGACTATGGATCGCTAGGATTTCCACTGCAGTAAACCCATGAGTATTAAACCTTATGTTATTTAAAAACCTTAATGTGTCCATGTGGCAATCACATTTAGAGGATACCTCATAGGTTCGCAACGTGGTGCCATGGAAGGAGGTGCGATGCCTCAGAAAGTTCCTGCACCCTCGGAGTTGAACCCCCAAGGGGAAGAGAAATTCCTTGGGCTGGATTCGCTTGTTGTAAGGGATGATGATGGTCTGAAAAGGCCCTTCTAGGTAATGTCAAAGGGGGATTGATTCCCATCGTTACTGAGATGAGGCCAGGGCACCTATACCCCTGAGGGTCCACAACGCGCCCTAGATGGTATCGTTAGCATCCACCAAGAACTTGAGAGAGTTGAAATATTGATTCCATGAGTGTTGCAGACGGTTGTCCCATCAAGGCACGATTGTAGAGAAAGGCGTTGTGCTTCACACTTTGCGATTACGACCTCCAGCTTGAAGGTCCACCTAGTGGTCTTTCAATTGAAGGGGAGCACTCTTCTATGGCGGAAGACGCTCCTGCCACTTTTGGACATGGTCGTCGACGACGTTTCAAGGGAACTGTTCGAGGAATGGTTCCAGAAGAGATATCTTTATGAGGGATTCGTTGAGCATCAACTCAACGAGTTCGACGCCTTGCGACAAGTCGGTCACACGGTGCCCGAGTATGAGGCCCATTTGGAGTTTCTTCGGTATGCTCCACACCAATTTACCCAGAAACGTAAGGTCAAGAAGTTCGAGTTTGGACTTACTATTTAGAATTCATATTCTACTTCAGCTACTGGGAATACTAGACCGAAGAAAGTGTGTTGGACTGTGGGGAGCAACATTACCATCATTACTGCCCAGAAGAAAGGGTCAGAGCATATGGATCAGTTGGACCCACTACCATGGGAGTTTTGGGCAAGTCCCATCAGATTCATTCAGCAGTGAATGAATGCCAGGTAGAGCACTAATCAACTATACTCAATACATTAGGTTTCGTTGTTGATCAGAGCCTTGGATTTGGTAGATCTCGTGCTACCGAGAGTTTCATCTCTAGTGCAGCTTTAAAAAGGATTAAGGTTAAGGCAATCAAACAGTTTGAGTTTAGCTTTGTAGAGATGGCTTCGGGAGCCAAACAGAAGGTTGAAGGAAAGGTTATGGGTTGTACCCTTAACTTGGGAGGGTTTTTCACCAAGGCCAACCTGTATGTCATGATCTTAGGATATTATGACATTGTAATTGATATGGATTGGTTGGAATCGCATGAGGTGATACTCAACTGTAATATGAAACAGTTGAGCTTAGTCGATGATGAGGGGAAAGGAAGCGTGATTGTAGGAAAAAACCAGGGAGTTTCCTTGAGGTTCATCTCTTCCTTGCAGCTATGGAAGAGCATGTTCAAGGGATGTAATATTTATGTGATCCTTGCATTAAACGAGAAGGGAGTAGCGGAAGGTCTAGAACACCTTCCTGTGGTGAGAGAGTTTGTGGATGTATTCCCAGAGGAGTTGCTAGGGATGCCGCCAGAGAGGGAATTGTCATTTACTATTGACCTAAAACCAAGGACTAAATCGATAACTAGAATGCATGATCGCATGTCGAACCCGAATTTACAAGAGTTGAGAATGCAACTGAAGAAATTATTGGACCTGGGACTGATACGTCCAAGTGTGTCACCGTGGTGTGCGCCCGTTATTTTCATACGAAAGAAGGATGGATCGTGGAGGCTTTGCATTGATTATTGTCAATTGAACAAGGCAACGATCAAGAATCAGTATCTGTTATCGAGGATAGATGATCTATTTGATCAGATGAAGGGTGTGACGGTGTTCCCAAATATCGGTTTGCGATCAGGGTATCCCCAGTTATGAATCAAGGAGGAGGATGTCCCTAAGACCGCCTTTAAGATGAGTTTGGGACATTACGAGTTTACTGTTTTACCATTTGGACTGACAAATGCCCCAGGGGTATTTATGAGTTTGATGAATGGGGTGTTCCGCGAGTACTTGGACAAGTTCGTCCAAGTATTCATTGATGATATTTTGATTTACTCTCGGGATACGAAGGAGCGTGACTAGCACTTGTGCTTGGTAATATAGTTTTTGCAAGAGAAAAAAGTATATCGAAAGTTGTCCAAATGCTCGTTCTATCAATCGAGGATTCACTACTTAGGGCATGTCATCTCCGGCGAAGGTATCACCGTGGATCCAGCAAAGGTCGAGGCCATTATGGAATGGCCTGCGCCGATGAATTTCCCAGAAGTGCGTAGCTTTATGGGTTTAGAAGGATACTATCGACGGTTCGTCGAGGCATTTTCGAAGATAGCAAATCCGATCACGAAATTGCAGAAGAAGAACAAGAACTTTGTTTGGACCAAAAAATGTGTGGAAGCATTTCGGAGGCTCAAAGAGTTGTTGACATCAACACCAATACTAAAGGTCCCTCACATGGACGCAAACTTCTTGGTATGCACTGACACATCTAAGGAAGGCTTAGGTGGAGTCTTGATGCAAGGCGGTCAAGTAATCACTTACATCTTGAGGAAACTGAGAAAGCATGAGGAAAACTGTATGATGCATGATTTGGATTTGTTATCCATTGTATATGCCTTGAATGTTTGGAGACACTACCTTGTTGGATGAAAATTTGAACTAAAAATGGACCACTGTGGACTACAACGCATCTTTACGCAAAGCGACCTAAACGCACGACAACAACGTTGGTCGGAATTGCTTTGCAAGTGTGATTTTGAGATTACTTACATAAAAGGAACAATGAACTAAGCGGAAGATGCATTAGGTCAGATACCTCACACCTTTTCATTGTTGCCTCTTCCAACAAATCTATGTGAAAAGATTCTAACTTTAAAGATCGACGATGATTGGTACAAGAGGTCAAGGATTTTATCGAACAAAACACAATGATGGTACCAAGATTTGAAGGACTTGCATTTGACGACGATGGATTATGGAGATTTAAAAATCAAATTTATGTATCACCGAACGAAGAGTTGAGGAGTTTGATCCTAAACGAGGCTCACAGAGTGGTGTACATGGCTCACCTGGGGGTCATGAAGAGGAGGGAATATGTTAAACCATTATTCTTCTGGAAGGGAATGAAGGTAAACACAGTCAACTATGTGGCCAGATGTCTAGAATGTCAGCAAATAAAAGCTTAACATAGACACCCAGTAGGATTACTACAACCACACACTATTCCAGAATTGAAATGGGAGGTTATTTTGATGTGTTTTATTGTTGGAATGCCACTGATAGCAAGGAGACATGACTTGATTTTTGTGGTAGTCGGCACTTTGACGAAAAGTTCACATTTTATTCCTTTGAGTACGATGTATCAGGCACATAACGTAGCTATAGTTTTCATCAGTGATATTGTGAGGTTGCATGGCGTGCCTAAGAGGATTATATTCGATCGGGGATCAATGTTTACTAGATGATTTTGGACTAGTTTCCAAGAGGCCTTGGGAACCCAACTTAACTTTAGTACTATGTATCACCCAGACACTAATAGGCAGATCGAACGAATGAACCAGACCTTGGAGGACATGTTTTTCCTGTACGTGATGGACCAACAAAAGCATTGGGAAGAATTCTTGCCACTGGTAGAATTCGCTTATAACAATAGTTACCAAATCACCATTAAGATGGCACCTTTTGTGTTTATTTATGGTCAACCATGTTGGATGTCTTTGAGTTCAGATCAGCTTGAGGATAGGGTCTAGGTGGGGTCGGAACCAATCCAATAATTGGAATATTAAATGCAAACTTTAAGACAAAGGATCAAGGAAGCGCAGGATCGGCAGAAGAGTAATGACGATGCGCGTCATGTCTACCGTAGTTACAATGTGGCGATTGAGTATTTTTGCAGTTGAAACCGCATAAGAGTTCGATCAAGTTTGAAAAAAGGGGCTAAACTATCTCCTAGGTTCATGGCATCCTACATGATTGTGGAAAAGAGAGGCTTGTGACCTAATGACTAGCCTTGCATGATTCTTGAGGTGTATGCACATTGTCTTTCACATCTCTATTTGAGACATTATGATTAGTGATCCTACACATGTTTTGACTTGTGCACCTTGCCGGTGTCGGATAAGGGTGTGCTCACGGCTGAGCTGATCCACATCCTGGATCATCACATTCAACGGCTACGACATCGAATAGTAGATCAGGTCAAGGTCCAGTGGGACAACTATAGTCCGCACTCGGCAACCTGGGAGGACGCATATGATATGCACCAACAGTTTCCATTTTTGTTTGATAGATAGACTTATGATATTGTGTTACACATTATTTCATCACTTATGTACTGTGAAACTTCGAGATGAAGTTTATACCAAGAGGAGGTGTATATAACATCCCGCTCTCACGCACACTGATCTAACTTATTCTTTGAGGACACTTGCTTGCAAGTGATCCTGATTATTATACTATTAATCATTTGATTATGATTATGAGGCGTTATGGGTTGATGACATGTTTTTTTGTTTCATTGACATAAACAAGTTCTATTAACTCTATTTTACTGAGTGTGCAGGATTTTGGACCTTAAGGATGCAGAGGAATCAATGGAACCCCTTGGACTCCGAATCGAGTTGGGGAGTGAACTATTGGGGTTTGATTGTTTTATATGTGATATTAGTGCATCTGATTAGATGATATGGTTATGGATATATTTCTGACATGATTCGTTGATGATGGAGGTTGACGATATCTTGCCGACCAAACTCACATGTGGAGTAGAGGGGTCACGCACGACTACTAGAGATGTTGAGGGAGAGGTGTGGACAGCAGCCCTGCCACAACCTAGTAGCACTCTTGTTGTGGCTCGAACTGTAGGTTAATGATTACCTAGCTCGAGAGGACCCATGATTCCATGAGGGTAGACTATGATATTCTCTCACGATGATTCCAAGGGGTGCGCAATAAGGCAGGGGACTTATTCCTTAGAGGCCCTTAGTCTCCCACAAGATCACCTGGCGGAGTATTGACTCCAAGGGTTTTTTATGTCTACCAAGTCAGTCAAGAGGTGAGTGGCACCCTTGGAGCACATGGTGCATTTTGAAGGGCACATCGTGCAAGAAAAATGGAAAGAGGCGAGTGGCACCCTTGGATCATGTAGTGTGTCCTGAAGGGAATGTCACGCAAGAGAAACAAATTGAGGCGAGTGGCACCCTTGGAGCACCTGGTGTGTCCTGAAGGGCACGCCGTGTTGTTAAATAATAAATGAATAAACCTAGATGGCGTTAGGATGAATAACGTGATAAGAAAAATTTAAAACAATCCTCCCTAATAAAATGTCACCCAGGCTCGAAAATTATTATCTAGGTCTAGGGGAAACTTGCAGTAAAAGAAAATATGTTTGTAAAAATAAAAATAAAATTTAAATAAATAAAAATGATAATCATCATTAATCATGTGTCGAGAAGGGGGTGAGTAATTCTTTTAATTTATAAAAATCTTTTGCGAGATAATTTTTTTGTCACTTATACTAATTAAAATTTATTAATTAAAAAGGAAAAAGGGAAAAAGTTAATTTCTACACCTGCCAAATTGAGTTTTAAATAAAAAGAGAAAGGGGGAAATCTAAAATAATTAGGAAACTAGGAAAAAGAGGGAAACATAAAAAGAAAGGGCAAACCCATGGAAAAAGTAGAAAGTCTAACTTAGTAAGGTATCTAGCATTTAAGAAATTTCTAAATTAAACTCAACTAGTAAATTAATAAGGGGGAAAGTCATTAAAACCTGCAAGGGAATATGGAGACACCTTGGAGCGATTCTAGGAATGATTTTAGGGGGTGAGGGAAATAGGGGTAATTATTTAATTAATGAAATTAATTTATGGAGGAATGAAGGGGATGGGTGACACATGTACGGGGAAGACTTTTATGAATTAAATTATTAAACATTAAATTAAATGGGATTTTGGGAAAGTAAAGGACTTTGAAACTCTATATAATGGAGGGAGGAGAAGGATGATGGATCTCTTGTGTTATGCATAATGTTACGCTGCAGAAATTTATACTTGACTAACATAGCTTGTGGGAGTTGGGATACCCAGCTCGATGAGGAGTGGTAGCTTAGCCTTACGAGGTGAGCTTGAAGCTAGTTGATTCTTTGGTTAGTGTGTGTGGCCCCTTTGCGGCTCGGGGGGATAAGGGGGAAGAAGAGTACCCCTAGCATTGGCTGGGATGTACCAATGAAGTCTCATCGGTCGACAAGAGAAAGATCCACGGAGCACGCGGAACAACAACTCAGAGCGAGCTACTTGGGATACAGTATGCTTCCTTATTTCTGCATGGTAGATTGTTAGTATGAATTATGCTTTTAGTACTGTATGTTTAATTGGGTAAAGAAAATGATTGTCTTAGCATTCTAGTCAATGACTAAAATTCCCCCATAGCCTTTAGTTCAATGTTGATTTCTCATGGCCTTCGATCCCTGCATGTCTTAACCATCCTGTGGTTTATTGATTGTGATGATTGTGGCTTACTTTTGCCTTCGTCCCTAGCTCTCCAGTCCACGCCTGAGCAATCGGCTAGGAGCCTGATCTACGGTCATCGCTTCAGCATTAATAGACCTATGGATCTCAACACCCCGCTTTTATGTGTGTGGATGATGAGCGAAGGATATTCCTATCAGCCATCTAGCCTTGTTGGTTGTTCCAAGTAGTGTTTTGTCTTGCACCTTGATGCGATTAATTAACCCTTCAATTTATTGGTTGATGGAAAAGTTTTTTTTTAATTTTGCATTTTGTATCTTACTGGATTTTCGCTGGTTTTATTTACCTCTGCACTTTACTTTGAATACGATTGAGACTACATTTTTCACCACTAGTTAAGACTGCGATTTTTCCATTGCCATACTACTTTCGTTGCTTGATTAAGTCTATTGTTCATTTCGTTGCCCGATAATTTGCTGCTTCTTAAGATTTATTTCTTTGATTTTGGGGATGAAATTTTGCCCAACGAACTTGTAATTCTGGTCAGATTTTGTTTAGATGGCCAGGTGACCGACAAGCTACACATTTTTCGTTTTGACAGCCAGGGTATCATTGATTAAAACAAAATATACTTCTAGTCTGTAGATGTCATTTGTTTTGTAATAAACCTAGTGCCTTAATTTATTTTGAATGATATAAACTTCACAATTCTTTTGTTATGAACATGGGGATTAACCTCAGCAGATTTATTTGACTGTTATATTAACCAATGTGAAATAAACTTAGCGAAACTTGAATGTTTTCTCATAGCGATTTATCAAGTGTTTTAGTTATTTTCCTTGACAACTATTGTATTGACCGCACCGTCTGGATGGCTAGTTAGTCTAGTTACGTTACCTTTAATACACAACGAATTTTTCCTTAAGATTTCAATTCGTCACCCATAATTGCCTGGCAATTTTTCCCTTTAAAAACTGCAATTGGTTACCCTCACTGCATAGCGATTTTCCCCTTTTTGAAGACTGCATTTTCATTATAATTCGCTAGCGAGTGTACCCGATGAGTTTTCCCTTGGTTATGACTACGAATTGCCCTTGATACCTAGCCATTGGCCATTAGTTAAAACTATCATTTGTTTTCTTTTTCAAGACTTCCATTCATTGCTTAATACCTATGTTTTCATTGTCATTGATTTTTCCTGCATTTTCATTTACTGATGGCATTAATTTTTGGCAGTTTACATTGTAATTGGTAAGTGTGTGTACCAGTTTATAGCTGCCTACATGCACATTTAAGAGTAATTAATAGCTGGCAGAGATTTGGTGGTTGTGGTGGACGGCTGCGTTTGATTATTAAATTATTGACGGTTGTGTTTGATTAATAAATTTTGCAATCGTTATTGATGATTATCAATAAGTTCCTATTGCAATCGTTTGCAAGAATGAGCTCTATAAAATCATTCTCATTACCTAATTCATAATAATACCCCACATCACTTCTAATCGCCACCATTCTTTGTGGCTTAATTCTTTTGTTCTAGTGATACATGTACGCTTAGAAGTTCTCTATTGTTCGGTTCCCAATTTTGATTTGAAATTATTCTCTGTGTATTATTGTTTTATTTGTGTTGATGGTTATGAAGTTAATTATTTAATTCATTAACACACTTTGTATGGTTAGATTATATTTTTCAATTCACATATTAATTAGCATGATATTTGTATTTATTTTGTTCTTGATCTTACTCAATCTGAACTTCTACTAGATGATATTATTGATCTTTTACTCATAATATTCTTTTCATTCCTACTAGTAGCAGTTGTGTAGTTTTGTAGATAGGGAACTCAACATGCATGATAATGTGATATCACTATCTAAGGCATGCATATATTTCCATTAAATTAGTTTAGGGTAATTTAAATAATAATTACATGGTTGAGATCCAACCCCATTAGTGATGACCAATTTTCCAACAATCACCTAATTAATGGATCAAACTTGAACAAGTAATGTGAATAATCACCTTAGATTAAGTCAAGGTGTACTCAAATATTTAAGGGATATTTTATCTTCACGCGTGTGGATTATTTAGGACTTGTCATTTAGATAATGAAGCAGTGTATGATCACTTTTAAAGGATGAGTAGTGCACTTACTTTAATAGACACGTATCATGCGGGCAAGAATGTTGATTGTTGAGTTTTGTTTTAGTTCACCCTTGATAACATTTATGTCTTTGGTAACCTTACAATAGTTTACCCTTTATGCCTAGACCTCTCACTTAACCTTATGGCTTCTTGGATGTCGTCAAGTCATTTATTGGATTGTGCATCTGTTGAGCGATGTCTCCATGCATCTTATCTACCTGTTGCTTGGGGAAGTAGGTGTAGTCTTCCTGTTAGTTATTTCGACCCTTAGCGCGTCAGATTCATCTTAAGTCCTTGGTCCAGATAGGTTAGGTAGCGCATGGGTTATCGTTGCGTATATCACCTGGGGACAACATGATTCCTGATGAGGGGATCATGTCATGCCCTATTGGATAGCGACGAATGGGAACTTGGTCGGAGCCAGTGCGTTCTGTGTGATTGTTGTCGAGTGTTGTAAGTTGATTTTGGCGCTTGCTTTGAACGCCTTCAGGCGTTGGATTCATGCGCCTTGAGGTTCTAGTCCTTGTTCGTCAAGGTCGTTGTGTTGAGATGGCGATGTTGTCCCTTAGCTTTTAGGCGTGATCGTGTTTGCATCGAGAAGGTAGTCATTTCTCCTTGTTGCTCTACCCACATTTTTCCCAGTTGTTCTTATGCCAGTGCGTGGAGTCATAGTTTCCAGTTGTCTAGACTGTGTGATTGCATTCATCGTCAATGGTGTGGTTAAACTATTGTCGTCATCACCTTATTACCTAAAAACAAAAAACAAAATTGCACTTTTCGCTTACAATCATAACGTTTGGGGTCGTTACACTAGTTAGGAAATTTTTTACGCATTTTATGATAGTTTACTTCTAATTCTAGATTTATATATCATTGCATCTATAGAAATAATCGATTTCTTATTGCCATTAATTGCAGTTTAGAGATATGTTAAATGAATCTCCAGTAAGTAGGGGACTTGATTCCACAAGTTTAAATTTGGATGAGTTGAATTAGGTATGTGTTTCTGTAATGACCTCCTATCTACAATGCGTACCCAAAACGCCCAACAAACTACATTCTTCTCATGGCCAAAAACGACGGTAACAATTTCAACATTGCCAGAACAAATCACAACAATCTTGCAGAAACGAAATTTGCCGAATATACAAATGCCATAACAATTCCACAATTTCAACATCAATAACATTAAATTTCCGAAAGTAAAAATGCATTATACTTCACCAGT
>SNQJ01S0212001.1:15864-26409 GCA_010110895.2 Picea sitchensis | reverse complement strand
CCCATTGTTTGTGATACAGAGCCTTCCATCTGCTACAAGACATGTCGTTATCAAATGGTAGAGACTTACCAAACATGGGTATCGTAGTTAGATCTTGTACTCCATTTGGTGCCCATGCAAAGATTTTTTCCGTAGGACTGGGAGTCCCTTATAGATAATACATGACTTTATGCTGAGCCTCATCTCTCACTCATAAACATGCTGACCTGTTGGCGGAAGTTTGATCAGACCAGGGTCCTTCTAAGGTTACCAACAAAAGGTACTGAGTAGTCTAGAGCGCTGGCATTTTCATCTCCTCCGAAGAGAAGAAGTCTCACCCAAAGCACTACTGAGACAAATAGATAGGGAAGGGAAAGGAAAATATTTAGGAGGATTCACAGAACCTTCAAGATTCATCCTAACCTTGCGCAGGATATCTAACTAGCAGACATATCTGAGCTCATGTGTGCAAGAAATGAACCTACTTATGTTACGAACAAGCATTTAAACACAGAGCCATAATGTGGAACTTATAAGCCATAAAGAAGTATTGTAATGTATAAGTAAAACACAAAAATACACAACATATTTTGAAAATTTAGATCCTTCTTCATATTATCTTCAGATCTTTCTTCATTTACAAACTCAGAGATACACAGTATCACTTTGTTAAAAACTCTTGGCTCTGGACTCATGTTGCATAGTGCTAACTCTCAAAATGGTGTACCGATTACATTATAGTCTCATAACTCTAACCTCTCAGCCGCATACAATAACTATGATATCAACCAAACATGAAGGGAAATATCGAACTAAACGTAATCACAGTTTAGCCGAACCAATAGATAACCCCTTTACAACCATATTCCTCCGTATATATAATCTAAGTTGTGTCTTCTGTCTTGGTTCGCACGCTTTCTTGTTCTGTTGCAACCACTTTTTCTTTGCTGGTGTTGCACTGTCCTTTTCGCAACTGATTTATGTTGCTTTTTCTTGATCTGTTGTCCAGCTTCTTCTGAAGCTTGCGCAACTCGTACTCATCCAAAACTTGCACAATTGCTTATCCCAAAAATGAAGGGCCCAACAAGCTCCGACCACAAACCTTGAATCTCCCTTGAGTCAAGTGCTCAGTTATTTCGAAGCTTCCAGGACCAACTATTGTTTTACCTTGTCCTCCTTTTCTTCTTTATTTTGCTCTTCTATTTGTTCTTTCTCTTCTTTTACCTCTTCAAATGAAGGGCCCAACTCTGGGACCAACTCCAAGGCCCGCTTCTTCACTTCTTGGAAAGTTCCAACTTTATCCTACCACTTCCTGGAAAGGAGTGATGCCTTTGCTATGAACTATTTGGTTGTCTATGTAATACATCCCTTTGGTTTGGATGCGACCAACGAGTTCCACTCAAAATCTGTTGTTGCATCAACTTGATTCATCTTCATGTACACTGTCTGAATGACAGGCTGGAAGTCGCACAACTCCTTCTTTGCTATGGATTGCACCTCAAAGAGGGCATTCAGTTCATTGTCTGCCTGTTGGATCTGGTCGAACTTATGTTGTTGCTCCAATGGATCCATCATGGCTGCAAATTATTCATTCAACACCTATATTTTGGTGCACACATCCTCCAAGATCTAGTTGCATCTAGTGATGATGCCCATCCAATCGTTGACTTCCCTGAAAATCTTTGTGCACTTAGTTGTGTGCTTATGTAGTGTTGCTCGAACATTGTTTCCTTCTAGTACTATTTTCTCCATTTTCTCCTGCAAATTCTGAGGCTGCTGCTCTGCTTCTTGTCGAATTTGTCACAACTTCACTTCCATATGCTCAGTGCGAATGGCCAGTTGTGTCCATGCTCCTTCGAGCATATCAATCCGATGCTCTGACTCTCCTACATCGCTAGATTCAAGTAGTTGGGGTGCGACCTTCCGAATCTCCAACCAAGATTCAATAAGCCTTTCCTACACTCTTTCGAGTCCACGCTCAACCTAGATCTTTTCATGTGCTTCTTGTGTCCTGCTTGCTTATGCAAGGAGTGCTCCATCCCTTACATATTTTCCATACCTCTCATCTTGCTAGATCCTCTGCTCTAGTTGATCATTGGATGCTCTGATCATCCCAACCAAGTGTGTTGATGGCCACTATGCAAGGTTGGTGGGAGACAGTGCTATGTCATAGGGTGCTCGAGTCTGCAGTGGAAGTCCACTAGCCCCTGAGTGTTTCGAGGGAGTCTCTACTTCCTCCTCCCCTACGGATGGTCCTGGCACAAGCCTCAACCTTAACATTGATGGAAAAAGTATCAAAAACTTTGTTCTGGATAGACAGATTTGCAACAATTATGTGCACTGCTGAGGGTTTTGGAGAACCAACTCCATCTATTCCTGTGCGGATTTCGTGCTCTTCTCGGATATTGACTCTAGTTTCTTCTTAACCTCTCATACCACCTACCCCTTTCTTGCATATTATTCCTACATTGAGCTTTCTTGGCCACCCTCAACCTTGGTCGTTGAGGGGATGTGCTGGGTACTTTGAGCTTGTGTCTCCTTCACCATTTGGGTGTCCTTTTCTGACACAAAAGGAACAATCTAATGGTCCTGGGTGTCTGATTTCGGACCAGTCAGTTGTAGGCTCACTCTAGTACTTCGGGGTTTGGACCAGAAACTTCTGATCTCGGCTCAGGAAAATCCTAGGTTGTTTTTGGGAGTTCTCACTCTGCTTTCTCTGGGGGATTGAGCTGCATCGGCTTTGGATCTATGGTTTGGGGTGGCCTAGTGGTTTCTGGGGGTGGCAACTGGGGTTGTAGTGGTGATGGAGGGTTCTCAGTGATGATGGTGAATGCAAGGGTGTCAGGTTCAGGGTCATCTTGAATATGGATGATGGGGGTTTCTCTGACTGCTGAGCGAGTGTAGGGGACAACAAATGAAAGGGGTTGGGGGTTCAGAACTTTACTCGACGAGACCCTCTACTAAAATTAATTTCCACTAGTTCATTAGTGAATGAAACACTCAGAATATTGTTGACATCCTCACCTATCAACATGGCTTTATCTGGTAGCTGCGGGAAGATCGACATCGTTCTTTTCTTGCGTTCCAATGGCTATGTCTCCTCCTTCTCCTCAGAGTATGACTATACTAGAGCTTCTTTCTTTAGGGTCTCGAATTCTTTATCACATTCTGGAGTCCATTGGAACATTTCGACCTTTTTCAATAGGTTTTCCAGAGGTGCAATAATGTTTGCATATCTTCTGATGAACCTTTGATAGTACCATGTGTGTCCCAGTGTGGAGCGCAACTGCTTAGCACTCATAGGTGGTGACATGTTCACAATAATCAAAACTTTGGCTGGGTCTACCAATACTCCCTCTCAGCATACAATGTGGCCCAACAAATTCCCATGTGGTGAACAAAAGATACACTTTCTGAGATTCAATGATATCTTCAATTCTCTGTATATGTCAACAATTATCCATAACAGTGCTACCTATTCCTTGAGAAAACTATATATCTTCCAATCATTCATATAGACTTCTATAAACATGTGAATGAACTCTCTAAAATATGCTATTACAATCCAGGAGAAAACTGCAGGGGCACTCTTTAAGCCAACTGGCATCACATTGTATGCAAAAGATCCCCATTCTTCTATGAATGTGGTCTTCTTTTTGTCCTCTAATTCGACAATCTTGACTTGGTGGTATCCTGAAAATCCATCTATGAATGAGTATGCTTCCTTCCCTACAAATTGTTCTAGCACCTGATCAGTAAAAGGTGTTGAGAAAGGGTCAAGCACACAAGCAGAGTTAAGGCTTCTATAGTCTACACAGACCCTGATATCCTTTGTTCCTTTCTTTCTTTGGATGACTATTGGGCTGACCCATTCAACTTCTTCCACTGCAAAAATAAGTCTAGCTTCCAACATATTGTCTATCTCCTTCTTAACCTTCTCTTTTACTCTAGGTTTAAGATGGTATGGTCTATGCCTCACATGCTTGGATCCTGGTTTCAATTCGATTTTCATTTCTTCCAAAACTCCTTTGATTCCATTTAACTCGAAAAAATTCTTTGGGAACAAATCCTCATATTCCCACAACAAACTCTGTATTTCTTGACTAGTTTTCTCATCCCAGTAGTCTCCCACCATAGCTATCTTAGGTTGCTCTGTGGTCCCTATATTAACTTTGCGTAATTTTAATGGGTGATTATAGGAACTATCAGTCTAACTGGGTATGGTGTTTTGGATTTCTCTGTTCCCTTTTGTCTCTTTGATGGGTAGGTTTATTAATTCCTCTATATCATTAGGCTTTCTGAATCCCTGCTAATATTATAACATTCTATGGGATTCTTGGTTGAGGTTAGGTGAAGAGTAGTCTGAAGTTCTTGGCTATGTTTTGCACATACCACTAGGTTGGATTTATGATTATTGTTATCTATAAAAATAAATTATTTAATATTTTGCAGGACTACTTCAAGCTCATGGTACTTGTAAATGATAAGTCCTTGGAAAAATGAGTTTCCAGCGTCTGCCAGTCGCTGGTATGTCTTCTAGTTTCCTAGTGTATGAACCAAGCGTTTGTGATTAGACCTAGGGAGTGGGGAAATACCTGAACCCATAAGAGAGAGGGTATTTACACAACTTTCCATTGTGTCACACACTGTTCAATATGCACTTTAGGATCAAATTCTCCGTTGAACAGTTGCGCAACTTGGAAATCCATCTGCATCTCTGATTCCAACTGCTACTTATTCTGAAACCTATACTTGATAGCTTGCTTCACATTGTGCCAATATCTGAGTAAGGATTTATGATTGGCGCACCACCTGGCAGGGGTGTCCTAGAGAGCTACATCTAGTACTGATATCATTTGATCCTCTACTACCTTTTCTTCCATGCTGAGAAAAAAACTATTGAGTCCTCAGGTACCATCATATACTGGATGTTCTCTAACTTCGGTCCCAACCCATCTGGTTTATCTGACAGATGTGCATCTTCTTGAGAATTTTTCGTATGAGCCTTGATGCCAACTGTCAAAAGCCAATTCTAAATCTTCATCTACTGACTGTATACTCCTCCAACTTACTAATCCATCAACAATAGGATTTATATAATCATCTCATGTTCCTGCTGTTACAATGTACAACTGATCTAAGTCTTCTACCTCCATATTATTGTCTATTGGATCTGTATATCTGGGCCCCACACATGGATCCAAGGGTTGAACTACCTTGATTCCATCAACCTTAAAGGTAATGGTGTCTTTCTTGAAGTTAATTACTACATAGTTTTCATAGGCCCAATCAATTCCAAGTAGTGCAGGGTAAGGGTCCTTATCTCCCATGAGGGTCCTTATCTCCCATGATCTCAATCACTTCAAACTCAACTACGGTCTTCACTCCCACAAAATCTATTACCACACTCTCCAGTATTCCTATTGGTAAAATATGATATTGATTGGCCATTCTTAGCTGAATTGGGGAATACGTTAGCCTAGGTTTTCCTAGGGCTTCCTAGGTCTTCTTAGGAAGAATTTTCACATCAGATCCTAGATCCAATATGAAATCCTTAATCTCAAATTCATCTAACTTGGCTACTAGTCTGAATTCTTTTCCAATTCGTACTTTTCTTCTCTGCACTCTCTGATTACTCTTCTCAGGAAGATTAGTCCTTATTCCAACTTCTATGGGTTCTTCATTCCCTAGAACTAGGTATAAAGCATTGTGCAACTTCTCTATTAGTTGGTCATTCCCAAGAATGTCAGATAATAATTGAAACCAAAGATCGAATACATTTTGAGGTTGCTCAGGTTGTCTTGGTGTGACTATAGGGTTTCTCGGTGCATGGGGTGAAGCAGGGACTTGCACAATATTAGGGTAAAAAATAAGTCGTGGGGGTTTCTCTTGTATCTCAGGGCTAGGGATATTCTGAAATAATTATATGGCATTTTTAAATAATAAATTTTGTTTTAGAGGGTGATACATATCTTCTTTAGGTGCTTATTTTTGGATCCGAGGTAGAGTATCAACATCAGTTCTTGTCTTTTCTCCTCCTCGAGTAACGATATTGAGGTTGGGAAATTTTCCTTTAATAACTCTCTTGATTTATGAACTGATGAGGTTAGTTCCTCATTGTCATACCCTATCTTCCCATTTTTCAATTAGTTTTGGGCAGTCTTTAGTTGCATGCCCATTGGTTCTCCAGTGAGAGCACCATGGCCACCTTGGATGAGGATAGTCTCTAGCCATGTGGCCTTGCTCATCAAAATTATAACATCTTCTTGGCCCTCTTCCCCTAGTTCTTCATCCTCTAAAGTATCCTCCGGCTCCACCTCGTCGACCTCTTCTCAGTCCCTGAGGTTTTTCATTCACCCTAAATTTTGTTCAGTCCATCTTGTCGCCAAGTTCATCAAATGCTCTGCATTGGTTGGTAGTATGTGTGGTAGATGTGCAAAAATCACAGTGTATTGTATTTGGCACTATCAAATATTTCTACATAATGGGGAACTGTCTTGGCCCATGCCCATGGATTCAACATATCTCACAATACTCAATTGCTAGTTCTATGGAATGGTATGTTCACAGATACTTGCGCAATGCCTCTTGTGGGTCTTGGTGAGGGTCCCATCGGATTTTGAAGAGGCTCCATTCCCCTCATTCGTGGACATTCATTCACTAGATGTCCTTCTTTATAACATCTGGTGCACTAGACCCACGGTCATCCTGGTCTAGGTATTGTCAGTTCTTGAATATTTTCTATAAGTGTTGATATTTTCCATTGTAGTTGCACCAAGTTTTCATCTACTGGGGGTATGTTCAATCTTAGGCTCCCAGGGTATCCCACCATGGTTTAAATCTTCATTGATTTTTCCAAGGCATCCGTCAAAGTGGATATCAACTATTGTGTTAGTGGAATCCGAGTTAGAGGTAGCAATCCCTGAATGTACCATTCCCTTTGATGTTCCTCATGGATTGGATGTGCTAACCTCCCTATAGAATATTTAAAATTCTAGCTGTATTCCTAGGCTGATTCACCTTCCCTTTGTTGGATCTCGTACAACTCAGATAGAGCCTCTTGTTCTGACTGAGGTAGCTTAAACTCTGCAATGAACCTTGTTTGTACCTGGCCAAGTGTGAATGCTTGAAATTGCATTCCTGTCACTCCTGGTTCAATGATATTCATGTACCACTTGAGAGCGTGACCTCTCAAGGTAGTTTGGAACTCGACCAAATTATTCGCATCCAGAGTCCCTCTGGATCTCCAGATTGCTTTTCACAAGAACCAGTGTTTCTCAACATCTTCATCTCCCTTACCCCAAAATTCTGGGTATCAAGAAATCGAACCTCCCGCATGACCAACCATTGCTAATATTGGTTCTCTTATCAAAATGAAACCTAGTGGTCCTGCTTGCGATCTACCAGGGGATCCCAATATGCTCCCTATAATCGCACTTCCTGGTGCTGACTGACTAACTAATTGTACTAGAACAGAACTAACATGATAAAGTAATATCGAACTTACCACTTGTATAGAAGACACTTGGGTTATGGGTGATTCGGCGCTAAGGCCACTGTCTTTGGGTCGATTTTCTTTGATTTGGGGGGTCTTGTTTTCTTTCACTGGAGCGGTCTCTTCAGCCAGATCCTCGATCTTTCTAGTCACCAGGGATGAATCTTCTCTTTCTTATTCAAGATTCATGTCAGATTCATGTCAGATGAATCTTCTCTTTCTTATTCAAGATTCAAAGAACCCTTCCCCTCTCTCAAACCATGATTTTACCCCAGCCCCACCCTACCCCAAGTGAGGGTGTTTACATTGCCATCTCATTCGGGGACATAGTCAACATCCCCTCTTCCATCAAGAAAAATTTAATCCACAGGGGGATTCTCTCAATAGCATTCCCCTTGCAGATTTCTTGAAATTCGCCTATGCTCATGAAAAATATTGGTGGTTCTCAGCTACAAACTCTATAATGTATCCTTCTAATGTGGTATTGATCTAGAAATCAATCTCTTGTGTGACTGGATGATCCAGCCGATGAAGTGCTGCAATATTTTTTTTGTCCCAAATACAGGTCCTCTTGACTCGTGCTTGGAACTCTAGAGATTATTGGAGCCGATTTATCCAGTGGAAATGTTCTTTCAGGAACTTAACCCATAATATCTTGTACTGGTCACTTGATCTTTCTGAGTAAAAGACTACTTCATGAGTATCTTCCACTGATTTTTCCCTTAGCTCTACTTCTTTCCATATGAAGGCCTCATAGTTTCTTTCCCAAAATTGGTCAATATTATATCCGTGAATCCGTGGAAGAATCCTCCCTACAGGTTCCCTTTTAACACAGGTCCCGGCACCAGAACCATTTTGTTGGTGCAAGTTTGATCAGACCAGGGTCCTTCTCAGGTTACCAAAAAAGGTACCGAGTAGTCTAGAGAATTGGCATTTTCATCTCTTCCAAAGAGAAGAAGTCTCACCCGAAGTGCTGCTGAGACAAATATATAGGGAAGGCCAAGAAAAAGAATTAGGAGGATTCACAGACCCTTCAAGATTAATCCTGACCTTGCATAGGACATCTAACTACTAGATAGATCTGAGCTCATGTGTGCAAGAACTGAACCTACTTATGTTACAAACAAGTATTTAAACATAGATCCATCATGTGGAACTTATAAGCCATAAATAAGTACTGTAATGTATAAGTAAAACACAAAAAGACACAACATATTTTGAAAATTTAGATCCTTCTTCATATTATCTTCATATATTTCTTCATTTACAAACTCAGAGATACACAATATCTCTTTGTTAAAAACACCTGGCTCTGGAATCATGTTGCAGAGCTCTAAATCTCAAAATGGTGTACCGATTACATTATAGTCTTAGAACTCTGACCTCTCAGCGGCATATAATAACTATGACATCAACTTAACAACAAGGGAAAGATTGAACTGGGTGCAATCATAGTTCAACCGCACCAACAACTAACCCCTTTAAAATCATATTCCCCCCTATATATAATCTAAGTTGTGTCTTTTGTATTGATTCACACGCTTTCTTGTTCTATTGCAACCAATTTTTCTTTGCTGGCATTGCGCTGTCCTTTTCGCAACTGATTTATGTTTCTTTTTCTTGCTCTATTGTACAGCTTATTTTGAAGCTTTCACAACTCATACTCGGCCAAAACTTGTGCAATTCCTTATCCCAAAAACAAAGGGCCCAACACGACATATACCTAGAGGACTCCCAAGCGAGTTTTATTTAAGATCTTTTCCGACTCGTTTTCAAAAAGTGAAAATATTTCCGAGTGAACTTGTATCTTTCACAATCGTATATTGGATTTGAAAGGACGTCTATTTGGTACAAGTTTATCCTTTTTTCACACCAAGTAGACTAAAAGTATGAAAAAGGATATTTTTTGGCGTCAAGTTGTGATTGCATCTCATGCCCTTGCTTGTAGTATTGAGCCTATAGTCGGTTCTCTCTTTTCATTATAAACCATTTTCCTCAGTAGTTTTGCATCCTCAACCAAGAAGAGCCTCATTTATATCCTTCATAATTTGACACCCTATACCTAGGAGGGAACATTCCCCCGATTTTCCATCTCCCGCATGCACCTCCTTGCATAAGCATAGGTATGTTCCACTGCTGGAACTAGTTTTTCTTACTTACAACACTTGTTTCCTCCTCTGTATCATAGCATTCATTTTACTATGAAAAAAAAATATATATATGGGAGGGAAAGGAGTATTGAGTCCACTTGTCATCATAATTTTGGGTTCAGCATGGATTTAGGAAGCTAACTCATTACAAAGAGTTTTCTCCACTGATTGGTTACTGTTCCAGTCCCTATGGAGAATTTGATTGATGCCTCTTTCATCTCATGGTTTCATCATTGAGTCTATCCTACAAGAGTATTCCATATGTCTCATGCTCTTGTTCAAAGGATGGCTATCAACCTGTGTCGTCCATTCCTTAGAACTCTTGACTTTTCATGTCAGCCATACCCTTAGTTTGTCTCAGAATCACATGATGTTGTAGTCCTATTACACACCATGGTACTACTATTCTCATTGGTAGGTAACCTTGAACCTAGTAGTAGACACTTCATCATCGATGTTTGATTGGGTGGTTTCCCTTATGTTTGATGACAAGACATCTATTCACACATTGGGATTCATGTAGTGTCTTGATGACATTATCCTTATTGGTGGTTTCCTCGCCTTTGTCAGCAGTTTTCCTCATTGGATGATATTCAGAGGGTATTTTTTGTGTACCGCTTGCACTTGGAACACACAAAAGACGCACCAGGTCGTTGGTTCATGAACATGTTCTTTGCTTGATTTCCTCCAAATCATGAAGCTCCTGCTTTGTACCTTGTGCTGAATGATGAGAGATGCCTTAATGATATCCTTTCAATGGGTCTCCTTCCATCGAATGTAGCTCATCTATTCTATAAACGAGACTTAGAGTCCTATGAGTACCTTGAGGATTGCAGTCATTAGTGGCAGGTTCTCTCGCCATCGACAACTAGGAATACATCAATGTCTCCTGATCGATGGATTCTTCAAGTGTTTGACCTC
>SNQJ01S0212001.1:0-15854 GCA_010110895.2 Picea sitchensis | reverse complement strand
GGTTCCCTCTTTTCCTTATCATTATCAGTTCCTAATTGGATTGAGGAAGTTTGACAAGAGTGGTTAACCCACCCAACCATATCATAAGTAATTCAGTGACTTCAGGAGGACCCTAACCTTCCCACCAGCTACACTTGGAAAGACAATATCCTTAGGTATAAGGAGTTCTTGGTTCTATCTCTGACTTAAGCACTCAAGGCCAGGATCTTAAATGAGTTTCATTCATCTTCTATCACGTGTCACTTAGGATTCAAAAATACACATGCTCATGCTCGCCGTTATTTTTTCTAGGAAGGCATGAAGGACACCCTTACCTTTGCCACCGAATCTGATATTTTCCAATGCAATAAAGGTGAAACTATCAAGACCCCAAGAGCTCTAAATTTGTTACCCATTCCAACTTCTATTTGGAATAACATCTCCATGGAATTTATCACAGGACTTCCAAAGGCGGGTAACAAGTCAGTCATCATGGTTGTGGTCGACCACCTCTCAAATTATGCAGATTTGTTTTCCTTACCACACTGTTTTATGCCCACTATGGTAGTGTAAGTCTTCATTGATCATATTTTCAAACTGCAGGGCATGCCAACATNGGGTAACAAGTCAGTCATCATGGTTGTGGTCGACCACCTCTCAAATTATGCAGATTTGTTTTCCTTACCACACTGTTTTATGCCCACTATGGTAGTGTAAGTCTTCATTGATCATATTTTCAAACTGCAGGGCATGCCAACATCCATTGTGTCCAATTGTGACTTGACTTTCACCAACACATTTTGGCAAGAAGTTTTTAAATTACAGGTTATTCAATTGAACATGAGAACAACATACCACCCCCATATGGATGGCCAAATGAAAGTTGTCAATAAATGTTTCGAAACCTACTTGCTATTTTTTTCCTTGGACAAACAACATCAGTGGGTGCAATGGTTATCATTGGCAGAATGGTGGTACACCACTTCCTATCATGTAGCAACCAAAATGACACCATAAGAAATGGTGTATGGTCAAAAAACACCTATAGTAAATTCATATCTTCAAGGAACATCAAATGTATAGTCTATTCATAATTTTCTACAAGGTGGAGCAACTACCCTCATGGCTTTGAAGGATAACCTCCACATGGCCCAAAATCTTATGAAACAATAGGCTAACCAAGAACGTTCCAAAAGGGTTTTCCAAGAAGGTGATCAGGTGTTTCTCTGACTCCAACCTTATAAGAAAACGTCACTCAAATATCATGGCCACCACAACTTGGAACCCAAATTTTATGGCCCCTATCATATTATAAAATGTATTGGTCCATTTTCGTACAAACTGGCACTTCCAACTACCTCCAAAATACATCCGGTGTTCCATGTTTCTTGTTTGAATAAAGTTGTGGGTCATAATTGCATGGTTCAAACCATGTTTCCTTAATTAGATGAAGAAGGATCCATTTGGATTCAACCATAATCCATCCTCAACGTGCGTGAGCATCACTTGTGTGGATGAACTATCAATGAAGTGTCGATCAAGTGGAAGGACACATCTCCATAGGATGAAACTTGGGAACCAATGACCATACTGCAGCAATTTCCATATCTTTAGCCTTGAGGAAAACGATACTTTTGAAAGAGGAGGGCATGTTAGGATATTCCCCTAACCCCTCTTAGTTGGTCATTAGTTAGAATGATATATTTTCCATGTAATAAAGGCAGACATTAGTTAATAAGGCCTATTAAATAAATGTGAACAAGTCAATGTAAGAAGACCTAATAGAAGCTTCTGTTTCTAGAAAGATCTACCTCTAGAATGTTCTTTAGAATATAGAATTAGTATAAATAATAGTAGGAGGTATGAGAAATATTTTCTTGAGAAAGTGTTGTAATAGAACTTTTCTCTGCTAGAGGTTTCCCCCTCAAAGAGGCAAGTGAACATTTCTTTCTTGAAATAAATGTATTATTTATGGTATTTCTCTCTCAATATTTTTTTGTTCCCTTGATAATTTCTAAATATTCCTATTTCTACACAATATAGTATATCTGGTACCTTACATATTATCCATATCTCCCTTGGATATTTCCTTGATCCAAGATAGATAGAGGGGATAGATTCCTATGGTTCTCCCTAGATATAAAAAATATGTTTCCTATTTTATGCTAAGAGATAGTAAAGAGGCATACCTTTTCTTAAAGGTTTTCCTTGCATATCCTTGGCTAGTTTAGTTTCAGTTATCAAGATCCAAGATCCTTCAATATGCTACCCACACACATGTGACAAAAAATACCAATATACAAACTCCCTCTAGCATTAGGAAATCACAAATTCATCTAGATCTATCCCAATCTAATCAATGTGAGATCAGATATAACATATATCATTGAACATGAACAATATGAAAGGGGAAAACCAATGATCTGTATTATAAAAATGGACAAATACACCAATGTACCTTTACCTTGAGTCTTGATGAATTCCTCCTAGTTCCATATTCCTGATGTTCCTCCTCAGATTCTTGAGCTTATCTCTCTATTTTACCGAAATAACCACTCTCAAAACTCTTCTTTCCCTAGTGTTAGAAATTATCAATATACCTTATATCTAGTTTGATTCATCATTCATAAAAGAAAATCCAAACATTTTCATGATCAAAACAAACCATTTGGGGGAAAAGCAATGATTTATTAGATATGATAGAGAACTTACATCAGAAATATACCTTTGATGATGATTCCATTCTCCCTTGATGATCTAAAAAGATATTTTAAACGACAATGGTTGAGTTATGTTGCATGTGTTAAATTACCATTTAGGAAACTGATGAAGGAGGAAGAAATAGTGAGGAAACATAACATCCATAAAGCAATTTACATATCTGAACATAATCATGAATAACAAAGATCCATAACACAAGAGGTGATAACGGAGTTTGACAATATCACCTACGTCTCTGGGCATATGTCTCAGTGGGCTTTATTATTTCCCTTCAAATATTTTCAGGTACATCATGAAAGTGTGAATGGATTTAAAAAATGAGCTAGTCATGTTCTACCAGAGCTCAAGAACCCATCAAAATGGACGACACCCAAAATTGGATGAATGAAACTCCCAGAAATGGCTCGCAAAGGTGCACTCCTCAATAGATTCTCTGCAAGAAAATGGCTTTGGCTCAAGATTTATGCAACATAAACCTTCTCTAAACCTACTTCCATGGCTTCAAGAAGCCTTGTTTTATATAGGCCTGAATTTGGTAACCATCTCCCAATTCCCCCCCAAGATCTGGCCTAAAAAAGGGCCCAAGATTCTCCAAAAAAGGATCAAATCCCCTCAATCAGGTTAAAAATCCATTTAAAAATCATATTATATAGTGACAAACCCACTATATGGAAAATATATGGCGCAACCCCCTTGGTCTCCGTGATCCTGGTCATATTAGGTGTCTTCATGTGGCCAGGCATTGAGATTTTGCACTGGCCCCATTGAGTCCCAGTCCTAGTACTATGGTGCAAGGCCATGTGGTTGCAGGCTTAGTCTCCCAAGAGCCTCAACCATTAGCCCCCTCGTTCAAGATCCTGGTTATGCGCCTGGTCGGTGGGATAGACTGACTGACCGATGTTAACCCCACTAAAATCTACGCTATATGATAAAGGTTTGGGTCCTATGTTGAGTGTGTCCATAGTAACAAGATCTGGGGCTACATCCATATCCTTTACCTGTGCCAATGGTTAATACATCCAATCACATAGGATATGGTTCCATGCAGCTAGGGCTGAGGCCAAATGCTAATTCAAAAATGCACACCATTGTGTTAAGCCATGGGACATATGGTAAATGGTTCATATGGCATGTTTTTCTTTCGGGGCTGGGGCTAGGCCCCAACCCTTACTCCACCTGACTTATAACACATTTAAACATAAATACAATTGAACCCACATATGGTTAAGACTCAAAGTGAGGGCGAGATGGCTACCCCAGCCTCTGCCAAGTCATTTGCCCAGTCGGAGGTTGCACGTTCAAATTAGGTGAACTTCAAACATTTTTCCAAAATACAAACAACCAATGAATGGGTGCCACGTGGAATCCCATGACTAGGCCACATGGCACCATGCTATTCGCTAAAAACATGCCATGCGTCAATCACCCATTGGTCCAGCTTTCTTCCCAGGTGTCTTCCACTATACCTTCCATGTCTTCCATGTGTCGTACGACTATATAGACCTACCACATCAGTCATATGGACCTGCCACGTGTCACCCTTGCAGTGGTGAAACATGTCACTCCCTGATTGGTCCACCTGTACCTGTCCATGCCAACATCCACTTACCCTGCCATGTCAACATCCATGTACCCTGCCATGTCATCATCCATGTACCCTTCCACATCAGTTGTATGACTGTATGTCTTGTATAGTTATCTGCCACGTGGTACTATACGAAATGTACATACTTTACAATCAACATTTGTTTTGCCTGTTTGGCCAAATGAGCATACTGCGATAACTTGAGCATACAATGTCCATTTGAGCCCGTTCAAGTTGCGTTAGGTTTGTATTGATGAGGCCTATGCACACATCCATTTTGAAGATATTATGAGCACTTTTAGGTTTAGGCCTTTCAGAGCCCCATCTTGGCTCTAGATCTTATTCTAGATCACTTGACTCCTTTCTCCTTGCTTCTCCCCTCAATGTCTTGGTCAGGCTAGGATCTTTGACTTCTGGCTATGATGGATAGGACAAGAATCTATGCAAACATATATCTTAATGATACTCTTGATTCCTCCCCTCTTTTTCCCAGAACTTGTCTTTGTTATATAGTTCTTTGGAGGAGGCTTGGGAGAGATTATAGATATTCTAGAGGCCACTATAGACTAAACTGTTGTGAGTTCCTAGGCATATAACATGAACATACAACTCATGCCTCACCTATCACTTCATAACTCCATGAATCTAGAATGTATGGTAGTTCATCGCTTATTGAACTACTTCCAATGTGCGATGATCATCACATGTTGAACCCTCTTAGACCCACGATGACCTCCAAAAATGGGATAAATCATAGGAAAATCATGTATTTAGGCTTATATCATCATATGAACTCCCTTTTGACTTGTAGGGTGGCAATTAAGGCTATAAAAATGCCCCCTAATGTGCGAGGTCAGGAAAGGAATGGATGGACGAAACACATTACAATAAAATAACATCCATGTGAGGCAGCATGAGGAGAGAGAAAAGGAGTGTCCGAAGTAAAATACGTCCTACAATAAAGAACCAAGGATGAGAGAATATATAGACCATCCCCTTGGTAGACATACTCAGACTCTGAATGAGCATGGCTGCCAAACAATACATTGTGGATCCATGATAACAAATGATATACCATGGCCGTGAAAAAATACAAAGTGGATCCATGTCATATATAAGACTGTAGTCACAAGACAATACAATGTGGATATATGTCATGAATATAGTAATAGCCACCAACAAATACAATGTGGACATATGACACAACATATAGACATCATGAAGATAACAAGCACTAAGGAGAGTTCCCTCAAAGTATTCAAAGTACTGATAAACAAGTGATATAATCCATCAAAAATTGGGAGTGGATGTTGTAAAGGAATGATATGGCCCCAAAACCAAGGTCATTTTCCCAAACCCCGATGGTACAAATCTACAACATGCGAATAAATGTGTTGATGTCGAGCATGGTAGAAACCGTCTAATTACAGGTCATTGATGTATACCATTAAAAGATGCGAGGGGACCCATTGATGATGAGGATGGACCCCAAAGTATGTATTACAATATAGAGAGTGTTAATATATGAAATGATGTCAAACACTCATTGATATTAGCAACGAATGATATAAAATCACTCTCAAGCATGAGGATGTCTTCCATTGAGGACTGTAAGCACTGAGGTACTAGCTAGTTTATAGATCCCTCTCCTAGATAATGTGCTGAAGTCAATAGGAAGAGATCTATCAAATGAGGGCCTTGATGTATCCCCCATAAATCGACATGAATAATACATCGAGAGATGATGTGAAGAGAGAGTATCACTAAGTACAACTGACATAAGGATGTTCGAATCAGAAAGTCAAAAAAATAGAAGATGTCTGACTCAGTCTTAAAATTCCCTTGAACATATAGCATGACACAAGAGTTGGAAAAATAAAGTACAACAATACAAGAGACATTGAAGAATTCTCCATAATGACTGGAAGAGTAACTAGCCAAAGGAGTATCTATGACTCATGTTACTGGGATGGCTCCTAGGAAAGATAAAACCAAACTATATGATGAGGAATCAAACAAGTGCCATGTTCAAGGGAAACTCGATTGATGCTGCCAATTTTGAGAATAGACCAATGGAAAAAAATACCCACTCTCTCTCTTCTTATTTTTTTTGTATTTTCTCCCTCCATGGTTTAACAAGCATGAAAGAGGAATGGAAGTATGCTTGGTCTCCTTCATGGTTTAACAAGCACAAAAAAATGGTGAAAGTATGCTTAGTGTGTTGATTTTTTGTGTTCTTTTATGAGTCTAAAAAAGAGTTAAAAGTATATTCAGTGGGAGAGAACGAGTGACTTAACAACATGCTCCTATGTTACAAGTGCATGGAATAGACCTAAGGAACATGAATGAAAATGGTACAATCAAGTGAGATCCACTCCTAGTAGCTATTCTCTCCCTCGGTAGATGGATGTAAAATGGAGGGCAAATAATGCAAGAGGTGGAGGGTCAAGGCTACTCAACTAGATAGAACGAGTGGCTTAACAACATGTGCCTATGTTCCAAGCATGTGGAACCAAACTAAGAAAGATGAATGCAAATGGTACAGGAAAGTGAGATCCACTATTAGCAGTTTTTCTCTCCATTGGTAGGTGGATGCAAAATGGAGGCCAAATAATGAAAGAGGTAGATGATCAAGGGATATTGCAATAGCGATAACCTGGATCTTGGAAAATAGTAGTGCAGTGACATGAAACATGACACAATAAGTAAATGCATAGGAAACCAGTAAGCAACAATAAAAAATATTTGTTAATCACCACAAGATTTGGCCAGAATATAGACAAAGAGAGAAGAATGAGGCTCAACTTTAAATCATGGAGAGGCTAAAGGAGGGCTCCCAGGCGTATGGGAAATCACAACATGGGAATCAAATGGAAATATAGGTGCTAAATAGGGCACCCATGAAGGGTAGGAACTACCGAACCAGTTATGACATGCAAAAGGAGTGGCTAACAATGAAACCATCCGAGATTGAACCTAAGTCATGTGATGACATAATGTATGGTTAATAATGAAAGTCAAGAGATGTAGATAAATAAGTTCGATATGATAAATTTACCGAACTGGTGACTCCTGTAGGGAGACACATGATGATTCCATAAAATTGGGCTTGGCCATTCTCTCAGCAGGCCTACAAGCCGCATATTTCCGAACATAAAACCTTGAATAACAAAAAGTAAATGAGAAAGGGATGTCTATTTCTTACCTGTATCTAGTAGCTATTTTAATGCTTGAGGAAAATATCCACAATGAGCTCCACACCTACTCTTGGAAGAGGGGTTTCTCCACAAGACTCTCCACACTCCTCTCTTGGAAAAATGAAGAATGATTTTTTACTAAGGTAAGTTTTCTTTTATAACATTTTTGGGATATTGAAAATTATTTTTTCACCTTGATATTAGGTAAGTGGGATTTTGTTAATTATTTGAGCTCATTATTATTTTGATGCCATTTTTAAATTAATTGACCTTGGAATCTTGTCTATGCACTTTGATAGGATTATAGAGGATTTTTTTCACAAAGATGGAGACATCCATTGACCTTGAGGTACATGTTACCCAAAATGACATATAGGGATAGGTTTTTCCCTTCTTTTCTCACCTTGCATTATTAACCGTCCATACTGCCATCACTATGCCTTAGGTTCAATCCCAACTAGTTGGGACATTAGCCATTCATTTTGTATGTTGTAACTGGTTCGGTAGTGCCTATGCTTCATGGGCCAAAACATCATAGGGATATGAATGAGTAAACATCAAAATATCCCTAGAATATATATATTGATCCTATAAATAAAGAGGGTAGACTTCTATGGTTTTCTAGATATATTGAAAACAATCTCTTTTACATCAAGGAAGAATAGACTATCATACCTTGTATCTGAAGGTTGTTCCTGTGTATCCTGGCTGATGTAGATTTGATGTTACACATCGATCTCCTACAATATTTTCCTTGCACACAAGCAACAAACAATACTAATCTTCTTCTTTCCCCATTGTTATAAATTATCAATACACCTCAAATCTAATTTGAGTCATCATTCATAAAATCAAATCCAAGCATTTTCATGATCAACAAAAACCATTTGGGGGAAAATCATTGACCTATTAGAGATGATAGAGAACTTACATCATAAACATACCTTTGATGATGATTCCATTCTCCCTTTACTCCTTGCTTCTCACTTCTCCCCTCAACTTCTTGGTCAATCTAGACTCCCCGACTTCTCGCTATGATGGACATGACAATAACCTCTTCTAATGGAAAACATAACAATGCTATTTATTCCTCCACACTTTTTGTGTTAGGGACCTAACCCCTCACATAGGTAGAATAATATATTCCGATGTAACAAAGATCAATATTAATAAGGCCTAGAAATAAGGAAGAATAATTCGAATGTAAGAAGACCTAATAGAAGCTTCCACTTATAGAAGGATCTTCCTCTAGATAGTTCTTTTTATAGACATATTTAGTATAAATAGGAGTCGAGAGTATGAGAAATTTTATCTTGGATATTATTTTAACAGAGCTCTTATGGAATGGAGGTTTCCCCATCGAAGAGGCAAGTGAAAATTGTTCTCAGTAATCAAACTGCTCATTCTGGTGTTATTTTGGTATCATATTGGTATTATTATGGTGTTGTTCTTGTTATATTGTTGTTCATCTGCCATTTCTAGCATTTTATTTTCGTTCTGCATACTTTTTATATCTAGAATATTACAAGTGGTATCAAAGCACTTTCCTCGAAAGAAAATTATGGGTTAATTTTTTTTCAGGGTAGAGACGTATTCCGACGTCTTTAAGCTAGATAGATCTGACATTACACGCATAAACCCGCGGTCGAGGATTCATACACGTAGGTAATACAAGTGGTACTTAAGCCCACATCTGTTGGCAACCCTTGTAACCCCTGTTGGTACCCCTTTGAGTGGTAGCACATCAAACAATACCTGTATACGGATCGACCTAGATTTCTTGAAGCCCTCTTTAGATAAACTGATCGACCGCCTGAATGTTATAGTTCCACTGAGAACAACACTCGGGAAGATACTCTCTAGTACCTAGGTAGTTGGGTAGTACGACTAAGGGCATGATCTATCCTCCTTAGTTGGTTCCCTGAGATATTTGGCCGAGTAATATTGTTCGACCCCACATGTATATCAGAGAGCTATAGAACAGGGAAAACCCTTGTCTGTAGAACCCTTCAATACCTAACCTTTGGGATAGGAAAAAAAGAAGAAGAGACAATATCTATTGCCACACAACTGCGTTTGAGTTGCCAAATCACTACACATTTCTTCTTGATTAAGCATTTGGGCATTTCATCACTGCAGTATTCTTCAAACTAGAGTATAAATCTGCAGGTGTAAAAAAAAAAAGGTCTGGATTTTGTTGCACCATTATTTGAGAGCTATTCCATTGGATTTATCTCTTCTCCCTTATCACATTCATACTTATCATTTTTCAACAATATTTTTGATCCCACCCGCCCCTTTTCGGTTCCCTCATCATCATGGCCCATACCTGTAGCTAATACATGCACGCTTTCTTCAATAAATTGCAATCTAATTTCACAGAGACCCAACAATAAGTGAGACAACTCAGTGCCAATATTTACACCATCAATAAAAACATGCATTCCTCCATCATTGCCTCAATCCAGGAACTCAAAGAAAACCTCAAACAAGAAATTAATACCCAGCTTGAATCTGTCGCTTCGATGATCTGCACCAAGTGGCATATCCCTGCAGATCCCCCTTTATATGACCCACATTTTCATACCAAAGCTGAAACTTCCTCTCATTCCCACAATTTTCAGCCCCATCACTTTCAGTGTGACCTATGCCTTCCACGTGTGGATGTGACAAACTTTGATGGATCGGATCCCACTGGTTGGGTAACTCAAATGGAACATTATTTCTCTTTGTATGACATTACATATGACTTGGCCAAACTCTGGTGTGATGTTCTCCATCTAGATCAAGAATGTTGGCAATGGTGGCAATGGAGAAAACATGCCTGTCAAGGGTATGTTTCTTGGACACTCTTTGTGGCAGAACTTTATGAACACTTTGACACTGACACCAACCATTTAGGCCGTTTGAAAAATTTGAAACAATCTGACACAGTGGAAGACTTTATAGGTACTTTTGAGCAACTGGATTTTCGTACAGAGGGCATGTCTGATGCTTTTTTTGGAGAATATTTTATCAGTGTCCTCAAGGATGAGATTCATGCCCATGTCCTCATGGATCAACCTCAGAGTTGGGTGGAGGATACTAAAAGAGATAAGTAAGAAAAACAACTTGTCTCTTCTTAAAACGAAAAACCCTCCTTTATTCCTCGCACTAGAACAATAAATCCCACTCCTCCTTCTACTCCACTAAAGATCCAAAAATTGACGAGAGTCGAAATGGTTGAATGCCAAATCAAAGGCCTTTGTTATAATTGTGATGAATTTTTTTTTCCAGGACACAAGTGTAAGGAACAAAAGATTTTTATGGTCATCTCGGAGGATGTTTCAGAAGAGGATGTTGAAGCTCCCCTTGTGTCAGTGTCTCCTAAACCCACTGACATAACTCCTCCCTCTGACCCTCCCGAAGTAGAACCGATCATTTCCCTAAATGCTCTCACTGTATTATCTCCTCCCCAAACCCTCAAACTAATTGGCTACATCAAGCATAGCAAGGTCATCATTCGTGTTGATAGTGGAAGCACCCATAATTTTATTCATCACCGCATTGCCCAAGAAATTAATTGCTATATCCGTGCAATCAGTAATTTCCAAATCATGATTGCCAATGTCGGCTCCATGAAATGTGGAGGGTGTTGTGAAAATGTGCGTCTCCAAATTGGTCACTACCACTTGAAATATCATATGTTTTCTATCGACATGGGCAGTTGTGACATTATGGTGGGTGCAGACTAGCTAAGGACTTTGGGTCCCATTCACATGGATTTTACGAAATTAACCATGCAATTCAACCAAGAGGGACAACAATGTAAGTTCCAAGGAATAACCGTCGGTTCCCCTGAGATCATTAGTTCCCATCACATGGAAAATATGCTCAAAAAATGTCATTCGGGCGTTATTGCCCAACTCCATGCCATACAAGAAACTAAGACACCCTCTGTGCTGCAGACGTCCAATCCATCCTCTCTAAACATCAAGTGTTTTTTTACACTCCCTAGGGACTCCCTCCTTCCCACGGTGTTCATGATCATTCCATTTCCCTTGTCCCAAGAAGCCTTCCTCCCAATACCCATTCCTATTGTCACCCCTTTTCCCAAAAAAATTAAATTGAGAAAATGGTTCAAGAACTGGTTAACGCAGGTGTTATCCACCCTAGTACGAGCCCCTACTCTTCTTTTGTGGTCATGGTCATGAAGAAATAAGGTTTCTTGGTGCATGTGTCCTGACTTTTGTGCCCTCAACAAACTCACCGTTAAAGACAAATTTCCCATTCCTGTCATTGATGACCTCTTGGATTAATTCAGTGGAACCCAGTTCTTTACTAAACTTGATCTTTATTCTAGCTATAACCAGATCTATATGAAATAGGTAGACATTCCTAAGACTGTCTTTATAACTCATGAGGGCCACTATGAGTTTTTGGTGATGCCCTTTGGATTGTGTAATTCCCCCTCCACTTTCCAAAGCCTCATGAATCATGTCTTCCATCCTTTTCTCCATCATTTTGTCTTAGTTTTCTTTGATGATATCCTCATCTATAGAAAAACTTGGACATACCATCTTGCTCATGTGGATCGAGTTCTCCATCCACTCTCTCAGCACCAAATTTTCCTGAAACAATCTAAATGTGCTTTTGGTGCCTGAGAAGTCAAGTACTTGGGTCATATTGTTGGCAAGGATGACATAAGGGTGAATCCTAAAACGATTGAATCTATGTAAGACTAGTCTCACCGAAAGAATCTTAAAATCTTGTGTGGATTTCTGGTCTTAACAGGTTATTATCACAAGTTTGTTAATAATTATGGAAAGATTGCAACACCTCTCACTACAATCCTTAAAAATAATTCTTTCACTTGGACTCCATCACCTACCTAGGCTTTTCAAACCTTGAAGATGACCATGTACACCACTCCAGTCCTGTCGCTTCCTGATTTCACAGAGACCTTTGTCCTGGAATGTGATGCTTCAGGGAAAGGAATTGGAACTGTCCTTATGCAATAGGGTCGACCATTGACCTTTACCAACAAACAACTATTTGAACAAAATTTGGGCAAATCAATCTATGAAAAGGAAATGTTGGCTATTCTGCATGTCATTGATATTTGGTGCCCTTATCTATTGGGGAAACGCTTCCAAATTACGATAGATCATCAAAGGCTCAAGTATTTTCTGGAACAACGCATTAACTCCCCAAAGCAACAAAAATGGGTGACTAAGCTCTTTGGATATGGTTATGAGATCACTTACAAGAAAGGAAAAGACAATGTGGTTGTGGATGCACTTTCTTGAAAATATGAAGATGAAGGGTTCCTTTTTTCTCTCTCCTTCATTGTACGATATTGGCTCCAAGCCATTCGCCAGGAATGGCTACACGATCACAAAAGTTCGCATCTGATACGACAATTGCAGTACAATTCTCCATTTTCACCAAGGTACTCTTGGCTCCATGATGAACTTCGATAGAAAGGTTGTTTTTATTTAAGCAAATAGTCAAAACTTAAATCCATGGTACTTTCTGAGCTTCATGCTACACCCATAGCTGGGCACTCTGGGTTTACCAAAACCTATGATAGGGTCAAACGTTCCGTTTTTTGGGATGGTATGAAACAGGATGTTCGTAACTTTGTGGTTGAATGTGATGTGTGTCAACGCAACAAGGGAGAAACAATCAAATCTTATGGCACACTACAACTGCTTCCGATTCCACCTGCTATTTGGTGGGATATCTCTATGGATTTTATTGTAGGAATACCTAAATCAAGAAATAAATAAGTCATCATGGTGGTAGTTGATCGCCTTTCCAATATGCTCATTTATGTGCTATTCAACACCTGTTTACAATATCCACGGTGGCTCAACGTTTCATGGATCAGGTCTTTAAGCTTCATGACATGCCGCATTCTATTGTTTCTAATCACAACCCAACTTTCACCAACAATTTTTGGCAAGAACTTTTCAAGATACAAGGCACCCAATTGAATCTCAACACATCTTATCATCCCGAAAATGATGGTCAAACTGAAGTTGTCAACAACTGTTTGGAAACATATTTGAGGTGTTTTTCATCGAAAAAGCCAAATCAGTGGGCTCAATGGTTACCACTAGTTGAATAGTGGTACAACACTTCATACCATACAACTACCTGCATGATTCCTTTATAAGTGGTATATGGAAAAAAACCACCTTCAGTTATCTCATATTTACCAGGTGTCTCGAAGGTCCAGGTGGTTGACCAAACACTTACAGTTCTAGAGGCTATTCTATGTACCCTCAAAGAGAATTTGGTCATGGCCCAGAATTGCATGAAGCAAAAATAAGATCAAGGTCACTCTGAATGTCAATTTGCAGAAGGGGATCATGTGTTTCTTCAACTGCAACCTTACAAGAAAAATTCCCTCAAGGATGACTATTGTCAGAAACTGGCGCCCAAGTTTTATGGTCCTTATACCATTCTCAAGAATGTGGGACAGGTGGCCTATCAGTTATCTTTTCCTAGTCATTCTAAGCTACATCTTGTTTTTCATGTTTCCTGCTTAATGAAAGTGATTGGAACTAAGTGCCAAACTGAAACCAACCTTCCTAAGTTGGATGAAGAAGGATCCATTTGGCTACAACCACAAGAAGTTTTGGACCAATGTGAGCGTCGACTGCATCATTGAACCATCAAGGAAGTGTTATTCCAGTGGAAAGATACAACCCCAGTAGATGCCACTTGGGAACCAACTGCCATTCTGTAACAATTTCTACATCTCAAGCCTTGAGGACAAGGCTATTTTTAAGGGGGAGGACATGTTAGGGACCTAACCCCTCACATAGGTAGAATAATATATTCCGATGTAATAAAGGTCAATATTAATAAGGCCTAACAGTAAGGAAGAATAAGTTGAATGTAAGAAGACCTAATAGAAGCTTCTGGTTCTAGAAGGATCTTCCTCTATATAGTTCTTTTGATAGACATATTTAGTATAAATAGGAGTTGAGGGCATGCAAACTTTTGTATTGGATATTATTGTAACAGAGTTTTGCTCGATGGGAGGTTTCCCCCTCGAAGAGGCAAGTGAACATTTCTCTCAGTAATCAAAGTGCTCATTCTATTGTTATTTTGGTATCATATTGGTATTATTCCGGTGTTGTTCTGGTTATATTGTTGTTCATCTGCCATTTATAGCATTTTATTTTTGTTCTACATACTTTTTATATATGGAATATTACATTTTCCCAAGACTTTAATTTTTTATATAGTTCTTTGGAGGAGTCTTGGGAGAACTTATATATCTTCTAGAGGCCACTAGAGACTTGAATGTTGTGAGTTCCTAGGAATATGACACAAAGATACAACTCATCCATCACCTATCACTTTGTAACTCCATGAATCTAGAAGGTATGATAGTTCTTCGCTTGTTGAACTACTGCCAATGTGCGATGATCATTTCATGTTGAACAATACAATCATAACCACCAAAAAATACAATAATAGCCACCAAAAAATACAATGTGGATATATGACACAACATATAGATATCAGGAAGACAACTAGCACTAAGGAGAGTGCCCCCAAAGTCTTCAAAGTACTAATAGAAAAGTGATATAATCCATCAAAAATTGGGAGGGGATGTTGTAAAGGAATGATATGGCCCAAAACCCAAGGTCTTTGTCCCAACCCTGATGGTACAAATCTACAACATGCGAATAAATGAGCTAATGTCAAGCATGGTAGAAATAGTTTGATTATCGGTCATTTATGTGTACCAATAATAGATATGAGGGGACCCTATGATGATGAGGATGGACCCCGAGGTACCTAGTACAATATAGTGAGTGTGAATAAATGAGCTGGTGTTTAACACTCATAGAATCAACCAATCATGTCTCAATGATAGAAACTGACTATCGATCACGAGGAGGCTTGCCACTGAGGATTGCAAGCTCCAAGGTACTAGCTGGTTTCTAGATCTCTCTCCTAGATAATGTGTTGGGGTCAATAATAATATATATATCGAAGGAGGGAATTTATGTATCCCCCATCAATAAACATGAAACACACACCGAGAGATGATGTGAAGAGAGAGTATCACTAAGTAAAATTAACATGGGGATGGTAGACTTAGAAAGTCAACAAAATAATAGAGGGTCAGCTAGGGATTAAAATTCCCTTGAACATATAGTACAAAAAAATGGTGACTTTGAAGTGAGACACAAGAGTTGGACGAATATAGTGTAACAACGTAGGAGGCATTAAAACACTCTCCATAATGACTGGAAGAGTAACTAGCTGGAGGAGTATATTTGACTCATATTACTGGGACGACTCCTAAGAAATATAAAACCAAACTATATGAAGAGGACTCAAACATGTACCATGTTCAAGGGTGA
>SNQJ01S0212000.1:0-12037 GCA_010110895.2 Picea sitchensis | reverse complement strand
CTCAAAAGCACCCTACCGAATGAGTCTACTAGAACTGACAGAATTAAAAATACAATTACAGGAATTGTTGGATAAAGAGTATATCAGACCAAGTGTCTTGCCATGGGGAGCACCAATCCTCTTTGTGAAAAAGAAAGACAGTACTCTAAGACTATGTATCGATTATAGACAACTGAACAAAGTAACCATTAAGAACAAATACCCCTTACCTAGGATAAATGATCTGTTCAATCAAGTTGGGGGGGGCAAGATCTTCTCAAAATTGGATTTACGATCTGGTTATCATCAAGTTAGGATAAAGGACCAGGACATAAACAAAACAACTTTTCGAATAAGATATGGACACTATGAGTTTGTAGTCATACCTTTCGGACTCACTAATGCACCAACCACGTTTATGTGCTTGATGAACAACATTTTCAGCCAGTACTTAGACAAGTTTGTAGTAGTATTTATCGACGATATCTTAGTCTATTCTAAAATGGAGGAGGAACATGATGAACACTTACTAATAGTTCTGAAAATGCTAAGGAAACACAAACTATACGCAAAATTTGACAAATGTGATTTTTATCAAAAAGAAATACAATATTTAGGACATGTCATTTCCTTGGAAGGTATTGCCGTAGACCCAGAAAAGATAAAAGCCATTATGGAATGGCCAGTGCCTAAGGATGTGGAAGATATCCGGTCATTCATGGGAATCACCGGATATTATCGCAGATTTATAAAAGGGCTCTCCAAGATAGCCTACCCTATCACGTTATTACAAAAGAAAGGGACCAAGTTTAACTGGTCGCAAAAGTGTCAAGACAGTTTTAAGAAGCTAAGAGAATTATTGACATCAGTGCCCATCTTGAAGGTAGCAGACCCAGATAAAGACTTCACAGTATGTGTTGATGCAAGTAAAGAGGGACTAGGTGGTGTTCTAACTCAGGAAGGGCACGTGATTTGTTATGAATCCCGGAAATTAAAGGAACACAAGCAAAATTATGTCACTCGTGACTTAGAATTAGCAGCAGTAATACATGCCTTAAAAATGTGGCAACACTATATAATGGGCAAAAAATTCTCACTATTGAAAGATAATAGCGGAGTGAAATATCTGTTTAACCAACAAGAACTTAATGCGAGACAAGCAAGGTGGCTAGCCTTCTTGAGCGAATTTGACTTCGAGGTCAGACATATCAAGGGTAAGGAAAATAAAGTAGCAGATGCTTTAAGCCGCAGAATCCATGGGTTATTTGAGATAAACATTAGCAGGGCAGAAAGTGATCTGGAACAAAGAATAAGGACGGCAGGTATCAACGATGGAAATTACACTAAGATAATGGCAGAATTTCAAAATAGTATCGCAAACTCAGATAAACCATATATAAGTATCGACAAGAAGGGGCTATTAAGATTTAAAAACAGACTTTACATACCAGATTCAGTAAGGCTAAAATTAACTATTTTAGATGAAGTGCATAAGAAACCATACTCTGTCCATCCAGGTTACCAGAAAACAATAACAACACTCAGAAAACTATTTTACTGGCCTAATATGAAGGGCGAAGCAGCAGATTACTCGGCGAGGTTCCAAGATTGTCAGCAGGTTAAGGCTGAACACCAGCATCCAGCCGGCCTATTACAGCCATTGCCAGTACCAGAATGGAAATGGGAGACCATATCGCTGGACTTTATAACAGGTTTTCCTAAAACCCAGAAATAGAATGATTCAATCATGGTTGTAATCAATAAACTCAGTAAATCTACACACTTTATTCCTGTAAAGTCTACTTCTAAAGCTATTAACATTGTTGAAATATTCATGAAATAAATTTTTAGACTGCATGGTATTCCTAAAATGGTGATTTCAGATAGAGATGTAAAATTCACATCTACTTTTTGGAAGGAATTGTTTGCAGGGCTAAATACTAATTTGAATTTCAGTATGAGTTATCATCCACAAATGGATGGACAGACCGAAAGGACAAATCGAATCATACAAGATATGCTCCGCATGTATGTAAGAACAAAGCCGAACAAATGGGAAGACTACCTACACTTGGTAGAATTTGCATATAACAATGGGTACCAAACTTCGGCTAAGTTGAGCCCTTTCGAAATACTGTATGGCAGAAAGTGTACAACTCCGATTAGCTGGGATAACCCGGTTGACAGACTCATGCTTGGACCAGAGATGCTCCAAGAAATGGAGAACATGGTAAGAAAGGTACAACAAAACTTGAAAGAAGCACAAGATAGACAGAAGAGCTATGCAGATCAGAAAAGAAGACACGTGGAATTTCAAGTGGGAGACCATGTTTACTTGAAGGTCAAAGCCTGGAAAAGCTCGCTGAAGTTGGGAAATTGTGCCAAGATGGCACCCAGGTTTTGTGGGCCCTTCGAGATACTAGCTCGAATTGGACCCATAGGATATCAGCTTGCACTTCCAGCTAATCTAAGAATTCATAATGTGTTTCATGTTTCTTTGTTGAAAAAGTATATTCATGACCCTACTCATATGATTGATTGGAACTTGGTGTAGGTGGAACCCGAGGGCGAGTTCCAGGTGGAACCCCTACACATTCTGGACCGGAGAGAAATGACACTTCCGAACAGAGTCGTCGATCAGGTAAAGGTGCAATGGAAGCACTTTAGTCCTGAAGAGGCCACTTGGGAATTGGAGGGAGATTTGTGGAAATCTCATCCAATCATGTTCCAGGAAAGGAACGACCACTGAGGACAGTGTTTTACTGAAGGGGGAAAGGATGTGACATCCCCCAAAAATAAATATTTTTATTTTTTATGTGTTGGAAATTTATTTCCGTTTTTGGAAAATTCGAATCTGGAAAATTTTTGCCATTTATGGCAATTCCAAATATCGAATTTAATAATTGTATTTAATTATTGTGACTCTTGGGCAGAGATCTGTTTGGACCCAACTAACTATTTGACTATGACACTTGTATCACAACAGAATAATTATATTAACTGTAGGAGGACAAATGGAACAGCCATGTTAAAATCAGTTGACCATGACTCCATGAGTGGGGAACAAGTTGGAACTGCTTCTGGGTTGATGATTACAAGTGGAAAATCAGAGATTTGGCCACTAGTAGCCCCTGAAATCAGGGATTAAGAAAAGCTGTGAAAATCCCTAAAGGAGGGAAAAGACATGGGAAAAAATGGATAAATAACATATGCGAGGAGGCAAGACGCTACCAAGTATGCTGGGAAAGGATTTCTGAACTCTCTTTCTATTATGAGCATTGCGGATTGAGTGTGAGGCAAGAGGATTTTTGTTGAAACCAAATTGTCTTGCTGTTATGAGCACTATTGAGTAAGTGTGAAGCAAGAGGATAACTATTGGAATTGAAGGACATTGTCGAGGAGGAGTTTCCAAGTTCACCCTCATGGATTCATGGTCAAGCTAGGGGTGAATCGGGCAAGTAGATCTGGCTGCCTTGTTCTATGGTTGGGAGGAACGTGGTTGTTCCCCTTGTCTTCCCACAAATTGGTTCAAATATGTTAAATTTTCTCCTTCTTTGTTTTGAATGATTTTACATCTGCTGCAATGTGTTTGATTGGAACTGGAATAATGTCCATTCTTTGTCTAAATGAATTTATATTTGATGCAATGTATGTGTTAAATCGGAACCGAAACCTAAACACTGACCGAGAACTTATGGTAAATCTGATCTCGAATGATCCCTTTCTGAACGAACGATAGAAATTGGCCTTTTTATTCATTATGATAGCTGAAAGGATTATGCATGGTTGAACTCTGGAAGAAATCCCCTCTAAATTAAATTCATTGTTACTTTTCTTTCTATATGTGTTTTCTGAGTAAAACTAATGCTGAAGATTGGAATATTTGGGAGTGGAGGTTATGCTATAAGTTCTGTAATCTAACTGTATGAATATTGTCGGGAACAAGATTACTGAGTTTGTAAACTCTATTCATGTTTCCTTTCTTTTTCCGACCTTTCGGATTTTATCGGTTCAACCTGTGTGGAGTCCTTTTGTTTGTGCAAACTCCGAAACCCTGAAGTGGTCCCATAGCCAATCAAATTTCAGGATTCGGCGATTCCCGTGGTATGTTGTTCTTGCATAAAGCATTACCAAACACCGAAAACCGATATTGGATGGGCCCCTTACCTTTTTCGTAACTTCGCGATTTGGCGTTTGATGTCGTGTAATGTTTTGCATCGGGAGTTAGTAAACCCTGAAATCTGAAATTGTAGGGCCCACACCCTAATCATTTGTCGCATTTTGGATTTTCTTTTTCATTTGTGTTTATTCACCATGTGTTCATAAATCCCGAAATCCCAAAGCAGTGGATCCCACATCTTGTTTCTTTCGGAATTCGGGGATTGTTGTATGCAGTGTTTGGGTACTTGAAACCCCGAAACCTCGAAGCCCGAATTCCTGAAATCCCAAAATGCGGGACCCATTCTCCCTCTTTCGCATTTTAGAAGTTTGTATATGTTGATGTTTGGACGTCGGAACTCGTGATGTTCCTAACCCCGAAATCCCGATGTGTTGGTCACACATCCTTCCACCTTTCACATTCTTGAAAGTTATGGTATGTTGTTGGTCAGTATTTGAAACCCTGAACCCTGAAATCCCGAAAAATGGTATTTCCACATATCCTTTTGCAATTTCAAAAATTGTTTGTGTTTGATGTTTGGCTTTTGAAGTTGCGGGATTCTGAAACCCAAAATCCAGAAGTACTGAGCTTCTCTTTTTCGCATTTCGGAAAATGGTTTATGTTGTTTTTGTTGAGGCACTTGAACCCACGAAGTTCTGAAATCCCAAAACCCCGAAGTGCTAGTCCAACCTTCCCTTTGTTTCGTATTTCGAAGATTTGTACCTGTCGATGTTTGACCTCTGTATTCGTGAAACCCGAACTCCGAAATCCCGAAGTGTTGGTCACTTTTCGCAATTTCAGGATTTGTCGTGTGTTGATCTTAGCTGTTGTATTCACAAATTTCTGAACTCCGAAATCCCGAAATGTTGGTCACCTTTCGCGATTTTGAGAGTTGTTGAATTCGTGAAATCTCGAACTCTGAAACCCCGACATGCTGGTCACTTTTCGCGATTTTGAGAGTCAATGTGTGTTGATTGGAGAATTTTGTGTTCTAATTAGAGATATAGAAGTAACAGACTTGTTTGCAAGATGCTCGTATAGTTAAACTTGTGTTGGTATTATAGACATCATCAAATAAGAAATATTGGTAATTGTTACAAGACCTTGAATAAACATTGAAGGGAGGAGGATACACTTATTGTATCAGTAGGAAGTTTTGAAGTTGCATAGTAGATGATAGCAAGGTCTCTAACAAAACTTTCAGACTCAAACTTTTTAACAGAAAGCCTACTTGCTTGAGACCTCAAAAAACCTTTCAAGGATACATGTACAAATAAATAAAAAAATTATGGTGATTTTTTAGGTTCATTACACTGTTCCTTAAGGAAAATCGGACGGCCTAGAACAATCCTTGGAGGAGAAATTGATCTTAGTCATTAGACCCTTTAAAGTAATGGATGAAGTTTTCATTGTACATAGATCGGTGTGAATCGTTCGTTAGTCAGGCAGATAAGAAAAACAAGTATTTATTATTTTAATTCAAAAGAATCAACAGTCAATATGAAAAGATTCTGACAAATGGAAGGTTTAGATTTCTTTCAAGATCATCTTCGAGTACATCGGCAATGATGAATCATTATTCCTCTGTCTGTTTCTTTCAACATCAGAGACCAATAGAGGACTGGGTGACTCCGGTTTTCACTGAGATAGATAAAAATTGTTTATCGGGGTCGATTGAACACGTGGCACTCAAACAACGGTTTGATACCATTATTAGTGAAAGTAGCGGCTAATAAAAAATAAAAGCAGGTGTTGCATGACAGCATAGTCCCTGCCACGTAGGAATGGGAATAAATGCGACCGAGTACAGACACGTGGGCAGGAAGTTGAAGTAGATGGAAACACAAAAGAAATAGCATTTGCGAATTAGTTTTCTTTAAAACAAGGGCTGGTGGATACAAAAGGAATTGAAATTTATCAAGTTATAGGTCCGTGGACAACATAAATTATACATACGAAATTTGTAATTTTATAAAGTAGATATTTACTTATATATATACGAAATATGTACTTTTATAAAGTATAGGAAAGAGATTCCATACTTGTCTTTTTTTTGTATCGCGGGTTTTCGGGCTGGTGTGCTGAAAATCGGGCTCTGTTGTTCCGTGGCCTACAAATAACACCCAGAGTTCTGCAACATAGAAATTGACAAATGGAGTTGTGGACTATTTGAAATTTAAGGGCATATGTATGTTACAAAGAAGGGCTCCTGGATACCAAATATGTAATTTGATTAAGTAGATATATAGAGCATGGGGGTTGTCAGGTTGGCAGGATGAAAGTTGGGCTTTTGTTGCTCTGTACGCTACAAATAGCACCCAGAGTTCCGCGACATACAAATTGAAAATCGGGCATGTGGACTATTTGAGATTTAAGGCTCAACGTATGTAGCATAGGTTCGTGGACAAAAGCATAAAAAGACTAGCAATACTGAATTAGTTTTCTTTAAAAGAAGGGCTCTAGGACATAAGAAATTGAAATATATGAAATTATAGGTTCATGGACAGGAGAAATTATACATATCAAATATGTAATTTGATTAAGTAGATATATAGAGCATGGACAGAAGCTTCATTCCGGGTTGTCGGGGTGGTGCGTTGAAAATTGGGCTTCTGTTGTTCTGTGTCCTACAAATAGCACCGAGAGTTTCGCGAAATACAAATTGAGAAGCGGTCTTGCGGACTATTTGAATTTTTGGATCGCGGGTTCTCGGGATGGCGGGCTGAAAATTGAGCTTCTGATGTTCTGTGCCATACAAATAGCACTGAGAGTTCAACGATATACAAATTGAGAAGTATCCTTGCAGACTATTTGAATTTTTGGATGGCGGGTTCTCGGTCTAGTGGGCTGAAAATTGGGTTTTTGTTGTTTTGTGGCCTACAAATAACACCTAGAGTTCCACGATATACAAATTGAAAATCAGACTTGCGGACTACTTGAATTTGAAGGGGCTTCCTGAATTAGTTTTCCTTTTAACATATGTTGGTGGACAAAAAAACAAAAAAAATAGTACTGATGTCTGTTACATAGGCTGGTGGACAAAAGTACGAAAAAAATAGCATTCCTGAATTAGTTTTCTTTAAAAAAGTGGGTTCTCGAATTAGCCAGTTTTTGGATCGTGGGTTCTCGTGTTGTGGACCTGAAAATCGAGCTTTTATTGTTTCCTGTCCTACAAATAGCATCGACAGTTCCGCGATATACAAATTGAGAATCAGACTTGCGGATTATTTGAATTTTAAGGAGCTTGTGTCCAAAAATTCAACATTTGCCAATTAGTTTCCTACAAATAGCACCAACAGTTCCGCGATATACAAATTGAGAATCGGACTTGCAGACTATTTGAATTTTAAGGAGCTCGTGTCCAAAAAAATCAGCATTCGCCAATTAGTTTTCTTTACATAGGTTTTACATACGCTGGTGGAAAAAAGGGCAAAAGTTATAGTACCAATGTCTCTTACATAGGGCGGTGGACAAAAAAACCAAATAAATAGCATTTTCGAATTAGGTTTCTTTAAAACAGGGGCTCCTCGATACGGGAAATTGAAATTTATGAAATTATAGGTTCCCGGAGACCATAAACTATACAACTTAGCCAGTTTTTGGATCCTAGGTTCTCGGGTTGGGGACCTGAAAATCAGGCTTTTGTTGTTCTGTGTCCTACAAATAACACCGACAGTTCCGTGATATACAAATTGAGAATTGCACTTGCGGACTATTTCAATTTGAAGGAGCTCGTGTGATGTATATATAGCTCAACACTTTCGTGATATACATTTTGCACCCAACAATTCCATCATATACATGAGACAATAATTTATAGAAAATTATAACATTGTACCAAGATTTATAGTAAATTGTATAATTATATTAAACTTGATACATTTTGCACCAAACAATTACAGAGTTGCGGGTTGGCAGAGTCGCGGGTTCACATTTTTCATGTCCAGCGTGTTACATGATATGCATTTTGCACCAAAGACTTTCGTTATATACATTTTGCACCGAACAATTCCGTCATAAACATGAGACTGCAATTTATAGAATATTATAACATTGTATGGAGATTTATAGTAATTTATATAATGCTATGACATGTTTTACCTAATGAATAGTATAAACAATGATTTAAATTTTATTCAATATTTTTTTTTTATAAGTAAGATTGTATTAAAGTCTGTCAAAATGAAAGAGTACAGAGAATTTCCATGGTTTCAAGCTGTAAATATTGAGCTACCTTGAGGGGAAACCATCTCAGCCAGCCAAACCGCTTCATACCTGAAGTCTAAATTGTTACTGATGCAAAAAGAGTTCCAAATTCTAGCCCCTAATGGTGGTTGTTGCATCTGTGGAAAGTGTAGACAACATAATTATAATAACCATGGAGAAATGCATGAAAGGTCGCCATGCACATGACAAAACAATAGACAAAAACAACAGACAGATCACCGGTATGGGCGGTAGTGCGGCGACGCGGCCATGCAGAAGGCGCGAAATGTCACGTCCCCAAGAGGAGGCGGCAACTCCTCGACCGATGTCTGGTCCAGTTGCATGGCGTCCTCAGTCTGTGATGGTACGTGCTCTTCCTTCTGGACGTCCTTCGGGCATGATGGAAGCCTCTTCTCCTCGCGATCTACCTCTGCGTGGACTAAATTTTTCAGTGCCAACATTGGTGCCGAGGTTGCTGATGGTTGGGTTGTTGCTGCTTGGGCTACCTCTGCTGGGAGGTGATGAGCACCCAGTAACGCGGATATCAACTGCAGGAGTTGAGAGGCTTTGTCATCCAGGGTCTCTAGGCGGAACCAAAGGTCATCCATGTCTAGACGCAGGTCGAATACCAGGCTCTGCACCAGTGCAAGGCCTGTTTTCCACTCGCATTCTAGGTCAGCGTTGGAACCAGCTCGATATTGGGGTTTTCGTCATGAATTTTGACTGGATTTTGGATCATCAATCTAAAATTAGGCGTCGTGAGGCTGGTCTTGAAGCGATTGGGTGGCCGGAGAGTTGGGAGGAGCCAAAGGGCCTGGGTGTGAAACAGATGTTGAATTGCCTAAAGGTTCTGGGTTGTAGTCCAATGAGGCCCCTAAGCAGTCCATCCCCTCCATTCTGTTGGCAAGGGATGCAGTAAAGGGCGGGAGAGAAGAGGGAATTTGAGTCGACTGCGCCAGGGAGGAGGACAAGGTGGCCAAAGAGGAGGAGGATAACAGAGAGGGAGCAAGAGGGGGATGGAGAACTAGGCAGAGTCAGTTTGGCTACCAGGTTGGCCCGTGTTTCAACTTCCCTCCTAGTCAGGGCATCTCCAGGACAATGGGAGAGCGAAAATGCACCAGGAACAGAGCAGGAGAGGACAAAAGTAGAGCAGGGAAAATTTGGGCAGGAGGCCGAGCTATGAGAAGAAAAACTAGGAAAGAATGAGCCATCTGGAGCCTCTGGAGAAATTGAAATAGGCAGGGGAGATGGTGAGTTTCCATAAATGGCCGCACGCACAGAGTAAAGGCCCAACGAGGGTGTTGGTTCATCAAAAGGATGCAAAGGTAGAGTAGGGCGCACTGAGAGTAATGGCGCCCTGCCTCGAGCGAGATGAACTTAAAGTCATGAGGCAGGTGGGAGGGAGTAGCACGTGGTCGTCACGTGGCCGACGCCATGGAGGATTGGTCCTGGCTGCTTCTCTCGACGTGTGTGCTCTGCTAGCACCCCATCTACGGGAAAGGGAATAAATGAGACGTAGTATAGACACGTGGGCAAGAAGTTGATGTACATGGGTACGTGGGAAAAAACTGGAAAAAATAGTGGTAATGTCTGTTACATAGGTTTGTTGACAAAAAACAAAAAAAAAATAGCGTTCCTGACTTAGTTTTCTTTAAAAGAAGGGATCGTGGACACAATAGAAATTGAAATTTGTGAAATGAAAGGTATTTACTTTCATACACATGAAATATGTACTTTTATAGAGTATGGGGATGACATTTTATAGAGTATGCATGGAGCCATGAATTCATACTTAGCCAGTTTTTGCATCGCGGGTTCTCGGGCTGAAAAATGACCGTCTGTTGTTCCATGGCCTACAAAGAATACCCATATTTCCGCAATATACAAATTGACAAGTGGAGTTCGGACTACAGGGAGGAAACTCAGACAAAACACCATGTATGTATCATTGCTCTGCAGTTTAGATTTGTTGACAAAAAACAAAAAAAAACTAGTGTTTCTGACTTAGTTTTCTTTAAAAGAAGGGATCATGGACACAATAGAAATTGAAATTTATGAAATAAAAGGTATTTACTTTTATACATACAAAATATGTACTTTTATGGAGTATGGGGATGACATTTTATAGAGTATACACGGAGCCTTGAATTCGTACTTAGCCAGTTTTTGCATCGCGGGTTCTCGGACTGAAAAATGGGCATCTACTATTCCGTGGCCTACAAAGAATACCCATAGTTCCGCGATATACAAATTGACAAGTGGAGTTCAGACTATTTGAATTGTAAAAAATAGTGTTAATGTCTGAAACATAGGTTTGTTGACAAAAAACACAAAAAAGATAACATTCCTGACATAGTTTTCTTTAAAAGAAGGGATCGTGGACACAATAGAAATTGAAATTTATGAAATGAAAGGTTCCTGGACAACTTAATTTATACATACAAAATATGTAATTTTACAAAGCAGAGCCCTTATTCCATACTTAGCCAGTTTTTGGATGGCGAGTTCTTAGGATGTTGGGTTGAAATTTGGGCTCCTATTCTTCTATGCCCTACAAAAAGAACCGATAGTTTCGTGATATACAAACTAACAATCAGACTTCCAGACTATTGGAATTTCAAGTGCATCTTGTCCAAAAAATATAGCATGGGGCCTTTGTTGTTCTGTGGCCTACAAAGAATACCCACAGTTTCACGATATACAAATTAACAAGTGGAGATCGGACTATTTCAATTATAAAAATAGTGGTAATGTCTGTTACATAGGTTTGTTGACAAAAAAAAAAAAAATAACATTCCTGACTATGTAATTTTACAAAATTTTCTTTACATAGGTTTTACATATGATGGTGGGAAAAAGGGAAAAAAGTATAGTACCGATGTCTGTTACATAGGGCAGTGGACAAAAGGACCAAATAAATAGCATTCCCAAATTAGTTTTCTTTGAAACAGGGGCTCCTCGACACAAAAAATTGAAATTTATGAAATTATAGGTTCTTGGAGACCATAAACTATACATAGCAAATACGTAATTTTTTAAAGTAGATATTTACTTTTATACATACGAAATATGTACTTTTATAAAGTATGGGGATGAGATTTTATAGAGCAAGGACAGAGCCCTCATTCCACACTTGCACGAAGGCCTGATTCCATACTTAAGCAATTTTTGGATCGTGGGTTCTCAAGCTGGCGGGCTGGAAATTGGGCCTCGGTTGTTCCATGGCCTACAAAGAGCAACCGGAGTTATGTGATATACAAATTGACAAGCGGGCTTGTGGACTATTTTAGCATTCGCGAATTAGTTTTCTTTACATAGGTTTTACATATGGTGGTGGACAAATGTACAAAAAATATAGTACCAATGTCTGTTACATAGGGCGGTGAACAAGAGGACCAAATAAATAGCATTGCTGAATTAGTTTTTTTTAAAACAGGGGCTTCTGGATAGAAGAAATTGAAATGTATCAAATTATAGGTTCCTGGAGAGCATAACTATACATAGCAAAAAACATTATTTTCTAAAGTAGATATTTACTTTTATACATATGAAATATGTACTTTTATAAAGTATGGGGATGAGATTTTATAGAGCATGCATGGAGTCCTCATTCCATACTTGCATGGAGCCCTCATTCCATACCTAGGCAGTTTTTGGATCGCGGGTTGTCGAGCTGGCAGGCTGAAAATTGGG
>SNQJ01S0211999.1:0-10809 GCA_010110895.2 Picea sitchensis | reverse complement strand
CCCCTCTCTAATCCTCTTACCGCCTAATCCCCCTCCGAGTTCCTCCCAAGTTGTTTTTCAATACCACCCCCTCTCGCCTTTCGCCACCTACTCTCCACTCACTTCCCAATCTACCTAATCCTCCTCTCCCTATGCGCCACCTATGTCCTTCAATACGCATTGCCAACTCCATACTATCGATACCTCCACCATATTCACACCTCCTCTCACTGTGACATCTGTCTTCACACGTCATCTACCCTCGCGTCCATTCATCTCGTCTCCCGATTGGATGCTCGCCTCCATGTCTCCCCTTATGCCCGATGGGCCGAAAACCATTCCAGTGAATCTATTTCACAGGTACAAATGGCATTTGACAGGGTCAATACAGAGTGCACTTGGGTTCTGAAAGCTTAGGCATAGACAAAGATTTAAGTCTCAGTCACAGGTCTACGCAGATTAGTCTCAGAAGCACTTCAACAAACTGCTCACGCAACTAGTTATCTCCAGTGGCCTCCAATAGCTCACAAACATGCCTTCGTTCAACACAAAGCTATGCTCTGTCACTCTGAGGCCTATTTTCGGCCACTCAGTTCCTCGAGAACATGCATCAATTCTGTTGTAGAGACAGTAGTAGTTTTATTTGTTTAAGTCCAACATTTTCCTAGATTAGATGCAAGAGTGGTCTTCTGTGTCTGATAAGAACCACTCTTGTTGATTAAATCCAATGTCTTAGTGAAGTTAATTATTTGATTTAAAAAAAGTTCCCTAAATTTAGGACTTAGTCCCCTAAGGACGAGAGCCTCTGCAACTCTTTTAAATAGTTAGTTTTTGGATATTGGAAGGGTCAGTCTTTTTGAGGAAAGAATAGTAATACAATAGATCGGTTGGACCCATTTTATGCATGGATTAAATATCTCTACCCGGTGAACATACTCTTGATGACAATGTTTCGTTCAACTCTTCATGTGTTTTCATTCTTATCTTGAATACAATTTTTTATTTGTGCAAATACATTTCATTTCCTTTCAGCGATTGTACGACTTATTTTTACTGATATGCAACCTGTCAAACAACTAATGCTTTGGTGAAGATTTTTTTTCTGCGACCTGTGGGAGTTATTGTGTTTTGATACATGTTTGATGTCTTAAAATGATATTTTAAGTATTGAACTTCTTGCAACAGATTATTCATTGAGTAGTTTGTTGTTTCCCTTTGTTTTATATTATTTCACTGGTCTGTCATTAGTGTGCCATCGGCCAAGGAGGGCCCTCATCTATGTCGTTCTGCCAACCCAACCTTGCCTTTGTCTTGATAGAATAACCCTCTAACCAACCAACAAAATTTTTAAAGAAGCAACCATTCTAAACTGATAGGTGGCCTAGATTTTCCCTTTAGCAGTCAGGTGCAGACCTTAGGACCAATAGTAAGCATCTGTGGTGGCCAGCCAAGGCCTTCCTAGGATTAAAGGATATCCACCCAAAGAGGTTTTCGGTTATAGGACCATAAAGTTAGCGAGATATTCCCACAAATATACAGATATCACTACATCTTCTAGGATGCCCTCTTTTTTGATGGTTGACCTGTCAACAAGTTGTAGTACATTTGGGGTTTCCCTAAGGCATCTAACTTCTAAGGCTTGCATAGTATCACACATCATAACGTTGATGGAAGCCCCAAGATTGATTAATGTGTTACTAATGAGTGTATCATTGATTTTCACATTAACTACTAGACTACCAAGGTCAAAGTATTTAGCTGCAAGAACTCCCCCCATCATTAAGTCTGACAGTTTTCCCATGACATGGACAGTTTGAGGATCCTTCCATTTTCTATTGGTTTTCCTTAAAAAAAGTCCATGTACTGATTTTGAATAGATGGGGACATCTTTAATGGCTTGGAACAACAATATTTTCACACACATTCTTGAGTTCCCCCAAGGAGTCAAATTTAGGCTGAGTAAAAGGTTTCTCTAGGTTTAATATTTCTGGATAGGGTGGTTTTTTTAGTTCAGGGTAGGTATTCTCAAATTTCGAAGGTTCCTGATATTTTTTGTGTTCTGATTCTTCATTTCAATTTTTCTCATTTAAATATTCAATACAAATATGAGGTTGGTACCTGGTTAATGTCTTCCCATATCGAAGGTGAATATCACTGCAGTTCAGGGAAGAGATGGAATAGGTAGGGCAGGAAACAAAAGCAACTTGCGCTAGTTGAAATGACCTTCCATTATTAGGGTTAGGTATGGGTTGTGAAGGTAGTTGTGTTCGAGGAGGGGCTGATGTGTAATATTCCCAATTCTTGCTAGGATAAGATATTAATGTTTTATGATGAAATAATTAGCATTACATATATTTCTTGAGCCATAAATTGATTAACACATTTTTACAAATGGTTTGCATACATACTACTTATAAAATTTCTCCAAATACATTACATACATTCCAAGTACATATGAAATAGAAGAGAATCATAGAGTATTTTTTATTATGGATGAAGATCTGAGCACAACAATCTAATGACTACTATGGAAGTTGTAATACATCACTAACAAACATAAGATTCAATCCAAAAACCGGGAAGATGTCACAATAACCTCCATAAAACCCACAAATATGCACCTCCAAATTGATATCGAACCACATATGAAGCTTAGTTGAAGATCCTGAATGTATCCTCCTCCTTGTCTAGATAGGGTGGATATTCCACCATCGAAATTAAATTGTAATGGAAGGGTTTTTCCAAAATCCTAATGAAAACCTTGGCTCCAAGAGAAATCCAAAGAGATCAATCCAAAACATATTGAAAAGTGAAGCACTACCCCTCCCTTTATCCTTCTTCCAATCCTTATAGAACTTTCCCCTTTTTGACTAAATCAAATACGATCCTTATTCTCCTTTTACCTTTTACTTTAAGATTAAAAATCACTTTTAATAATTTTTTAAGTAACTTATTAATCTAAAGTTACTTTATTCTCCTTTTACTTAATGTCACTTTAAAAACATAACATCTCCTAACTAAGTGACATTAAATAACCCCTTTGACTCCCTTTTTCTTCATTGTCAAGCCATGGAAGTCATTTCCAACTAGAGAACAGGGGAACCCAAAAATGGGGTCACGAACAATCCTTCCTTCCCAAATATTTATGTCCTCAAGAAATGTTGTCACACCCATAGGAACATAAAAATGAACAAAAAATAAACTAACAATGATCCTTGGGTCCCAAACCAATCTGAAATATGTGGAGAACCTATCGCCAACAATACTTCCCTGCAATGTACTAACACATGGGACCTCCTGAAAGTAACAACTGGATCTCCCATATATACCAGCTGCCAAACTGTCTACACATAAAATCCCAGGGTCCCATGCTATCACCAGAAAGAAGCCATCATGTTGACACTGCACTGATTTGATCACAGATATCTAATCCTACTTCCTATACTACATCCTTCGCTCATGTAACTGAAATCTATAATGCCTCAAAGGATTGCCCCCACTAATGAGGATCATATCCTACCAATGTATCTCAGTGAAGTCTACCAAACCAACTCTAAAATCAGACATCCAGACATCATCCAAAAAATCGTCCAACACATCATTTGTAAAGTCCCTCCATTCAGACCTCTCTCAAACCGATATATAAGTGGTAAAGTCACCAGGGTCCCAAACTAACCTATATGATGTGAAACAAACTCTACTCATCGCCCTGATATTCCATGTGATAACGCCAAAATCCACCTGACTGCCTATGATAAGCCAGGAAATAAGAAACTGTACAAACTTGGTGAACTCCTCAAAAGACCACTCCTCCAGGAAACCCAACCTAAACACCCCAAGTGTAAACTTCGGAAAGCGAAAACTAGCCATCTCATTTGTATTGACTGCTGAGTTGTCAAACACTACATTCCCTCCAATCATAACTGTCTGACCACCATGCTCAGACTGTGCTCTCCTCTCCTGGACCCCCAAATTGAAATCCTTGAGAAGAGTGAACTCACTATATTGGATCATGTCTCGCCAAGGCATCTCAGTGATGTCAAATCCTACCAATCCACAGATAGAATCGATCTTGGGTATTGTGAGGGGAAATATCCCTCGCCATATAGAACAAGGCTCAACAATGCCTCTCACAACATACCCACAATGATGCGGACCAATCACTTTCACAACCCTGTCGATCACCCTGATTATATGAAGAAATCTATCAATCTGATGAATGATAGGATCCCACTACCGAATTGGAAGTCCATCACTCTCAATTTCTATTGAAATATCCATGAACCGATCCAACAAAGTCTGTATCTCCTTCCGTGCACTTTGCACGTAGATCACATGGTCCAAATGAAAGAACTCTTTCATGGATGCAATTCCACCTGTCTCATCCAACTGACACAGGTGAGACTCCCATGTCTTGTTTTATATAATGAGGGCATCCGATAACAATAATAGATGCCTATGCCATTTCCTGTAAGACTGGAAAGTGACTAGTGCATTGGTCAACCCCAAGGGTATGACCAAGAGATCATAATGAGGTATGGAAGAAGACTTGTGACTATCCTACATCCCGGCCCTCATATGATGATATACCAGATGAAAATCATTCACCGAGGGATATGATGCTCCTTGAGGTTCAACCATCCACTAACTGATCCTGGGAAACCTCAACTCATTGGTATGCGTGAGGATTTTGTCAAAAGGTCTCCCTGGCGTAAATGCCCCACAAATCCACTGCACACTACCGCATGCCAATGAATATCCCTGCATATTGCTTCCTATCATTGAGTTGTCCTGTACCATCCTTTATCATGTAGACACTACTGTATCCATCACTCTACTGATGTCTCCTGAACCTGTATCCATGAGCATGTCCATGTCTGTCATATACAATCCATGTCTGTCATATACATGTCCACCCAATCCATGGATGCATATACTTCCTTGCGGGCTTGTTGGGCTAAATATATGTACTATTAATTCCCAACATTAAATTTTCAACCAAGGAGTCGTAGACTTAGAGGTGCAAACACAAGAAATGCAGGATTGGAGCCTAGTTTAGCCTAATCTAAAGCCAAAAAGAACACTTTAATGCAATAAATGAAACAAGAAACAAGAAAATGAAATTCAAGAGATAAACTAACACCTTTGGAAGAATCCCATCACATGGAGGCCATATCTCACGAGTTAGACCTTTAATATTTCCTTGGGTGGTTGGAGCTACGAAAAATTAAAGTGCAAGGAATCCAAAGGTACAAGAAATAAAACCAAGTACATGAAGTAAAGTGCAGGAAATTTAAACTATGTGAAAGACAAATCACAATGAAAGCAAACTAATAATGACCAATAAGAGAAATTAATCTAAAATTGGATCTCAAGAACAATTATTCAAATGGTTACAAGTGTCAACAACAATAAGAGTGGAATCTACATAAAATGCATGAAAGAATAATGGATATCTGATTAATGACAAGATTGGGCAATGAGAAATGCACTCTTTTATGTTCACTCGAATTGCGGATTTGACAATTTCTCATAAACAATAAAAGAAATCAGAGTGTAAGAAGATGGTGTAATGGTATTAGAACAATTCCTTGTATACCGTGTTATTGTATTTTCAAACATAATTTTACAAATGAATGCCAATGAATGGAATGGTAATGAGACACTTCAATATCCAATCTCTTAATTATTCAAATTTGGGCACAATTGGTCAAACACGATTTGTGTTTTTAATGGAATGTTGAGTATGGAGAAATCAATTTCTTATGCATGCATAAATATATATTAAAAAAAAACGACGAAAGATCCTAAGAAATCAATTTTGATGAATGCCCGTGCTTAATTCTTATCTATTCCTTATGAAAGAAATGAAAACACAACTTTATGTATGAAAGGTTTGTTTTGTTTTATTTTTAGAAACACACATAAAATACAATATAAAAACTAATGAAATCATTGTCAACTAGAAAAACTTTGACCAGTGGTAAAGAGGGTGCAAACTAGGTGAATTAAAGATGTGATATGAGGGATGAAAGCATGACTAAGAGACTAGGTGAAATCACAGTGGGGTGAAGGCATTGTGATGAAATTGCAATGAATCTGATAGGGGGTGTGACTGTGTTTTAAAAGGAGACTTAGAAAATTAAAAGTACACAACAATGATATTAAAACCTGATTTATGCACACACTATTGTCATGTTTTGGGGCGATTTAATATGTGTATACTCTGTAATCAGTTTGCACAATGGATTGAATTGTTGGTTATAAGTTCTAGTAATTGAAAGAACATGTTTATGGTGGAATGAGAAAGCAATGTTAAATGCAATTGTATAAACAAAACACTATTACACCAACTGAAGAATCATTCCTAAGTATGTGCTAATCTGAATATACTAAATTGAAATTGAACTTGCAGCTCTACAAAAATTGAATGCAGATCAACAAGATTTTAAATAACAACTAAACTAGAAATGAAATTTAAACAAAAATAAACAAAAGCAATCTAATCTAGGAGAGTAAAAGAGGGTAACATGGTATTACTCAGAATGAGGGGCCCTTCCCATGCTAAATAACCCGTCTTAAAAGATAATTAGTTCAAGTGAAGAAGATGCACTTTGAATCAACAACAATCAATTCTCCATTTTGATCAAAGATTATGTTTACAAAATCGGCTCTCTCATGCTTGTTCTTTACAAAGAATCAATTACAAAGGATGATAATGATAATGATGGATCCCCTCCTCAGCCCTATAAGGCTCTTATTTATGCATGAAATCCACGGAGGAATGGATAAAACCGAATTCCCCAAACTCAGATTTTGGTTAAAACCAATTTTATAATTTTTGGAATAAAATCACAAAAATCTGGGGTTTCCATCAATTTGGGTAGATTCGAGTTAGGGATCCACCCATATATTCCAAACTCATTCAAATTATGAAAAAGTGTTCACTTTTTACTCAGTTTTTCACCTTTTGGACAAAACCCATACCTTAGAATTTCGATATATGCCTTCATCTGCACAAAAATCGAGGTGCAATTTTGCAGTTTGAGATTTTTTCTAATTTTTGCATAATCATTCCCCTTGATATAGAGTTCCACATGTGAAATATGGGTGAATTATGATACACATGTCTGCATTTCGACATCGCTCTGGACAAAACCCATGTCCCCAATTTTTCTCTAGAAGCGTGCCAATATTTTGAACTATAATCTGGTACCAGATGACTATAGGATGTTGGTACCAGATGATTGTGCTGGTACCGAATGACTGTAGGATGCTGGTACTAGATGGATATTTTCAAGTACAGGAACCATATGACTTTTGATGTAGGTACTGGATGGTTTTTGGAATGTTTTGGTGCAGGTACCAGATGACTTCCAGTGTCAGTACCAGATGACTTCTAGTGCGAGAATAGTGCAGAAACATATTGTTTTGACATAGAAACATATGATTAAACCATAAACATCAAAACTATTGTATAATCATCCTTTTAATCACTAAAAATATGGAAAATTATGTATTAACTTCATAGGATTAATAGGAATAGACAATGGAGGTTTATGGTTTAATTAGGGATATATTATTGGTGAAATGCAAGGAGAAGGTGTAATGATGAGTGTATTTGTGTAGCATAAAATATGAAAATACTAGAGCCCAATAGGGATGGTCCCCAAGGGATGTGCCCACCTATCTCCTCCCTTGAATCATGAGTGCCACTCACACCCTCATGCGTCACGACTACTAAAGATGATGGAGTCTCTACTGTGGTCAATGATGAAGATTGTGCCAAACTCAGATGGTAAAAAATCTCCTCAACCTGCCTTTCCTTGTCTTCTGCGAACTTAAGAGAAATTTTCCTATCCATGAAAAACTACAAGTAATCATATTTCATTTGCTATAGTGATAATGCACAATTGGATACTAGTGATTCCATCTACAATTCCCTTTTTCCTTTCTTGAAATTAGGTTTTCCACATAAGGTCTTCAATAAAATTATGAGCACCATCTGCCCACATCAATACCTACCAATAATCAATCCTCCAAATCTTACAATGTTAAGGGTCTTTGTTCCATTTCATCATCATGTGGAGATGCAGACACTTCCTCATTATCATCGACATCATAAATGAGATATGGTGTTGAATCGTCATCATGCGTAAGTGCTATCACACTTGAACTACCCTCATTATAAGCATCATACATACCGAGTGATGTTGGGTCCTCAAATTTGTCTAATTGGAACATTTCCTCTTAGTCATCATAAGATGTTTCATCCTCATCTTTTGTTGATTCATCATAGGTATATCCATTCAACACACTAGTGTCATCGACCTCATCGGTTAACTTTGATGATGTATCATAGGCTACTATTTGGTTTTCCCCTATGCACACATCCACCTCATGGCTAGATGCATACTCCTCCACCTATCCTTCATGCTCATCTCTCTTCAATTTTTGCGCTGTGTCTTACAAGTAATATTCATCTAGATCCTTGGGCCAACTTCCAAACTTGATGGTGTAATAGCTTCGAAAAGGCAAAGATGCACTGATTTCCTTACCCAATGCTAGATACTCCTAGTAGTAAGGCCTTCATATAATTGTTGTTACCTCCTTCAAAAGTTCAGCCAGGTGTTCCAGATTTACCTTCTTAAGCCACTGCAACATGGATTTTACAAAGTTGTGGTAATTGGGTAGTTTTCTGTCTTTGGGGTTTTGTCAATATAAGCCCTTTTCTACAAACAATTTAACATATTACATTCATCCAAATTACCCATGAAGTAGAAGAGACAATACAAACATTGCATGCATTGCAAGTACACATGAGATAAAACAAAATCATAGAGTATTTTTATTATGGATGAATATCTGAGCACAACAATCTAATGGATGCTATGGCAATTGCAATACATCACTAACACACAAGATGCAAGCCAAAAACCTAGAATATGTCACATTCACCTCCAGAAAACCCACAAATATGCACCTCCAAACTGATATCGAACCACATATGAATCTTAGTTGAAGATCCTATATGGATCCTCCTCCTTGTCTAGCTAGGGAAGATATTGCACCACCGAAACTAAAATGTAATGGAAGGGTTTTTACAAACCCTAATGAAAACCTTGGCTCCAAGAGCACTCCAAAGAGATCAATCCAAAACATAATGCAAAGTGAAGCACTACCCCTCCCTTTATCCTTCTTCAAAGCCTTCTATAACTTCCCCTTTTTGACTAAATCAAATATGACCCTTATTCCCCTTTCACCTTTCACTTCAAGATTAAAAGTCACTTTTAATAATGTTTTAAGTAACTTATTAATCTAAAATTACTTTATTCCCATTTTACTTAATGTCACTTTAGAAACATAACATATCCTAAATAAGTGACATTAAATAACCCCTTTGACTCCCTTTTTCTTCACCGTCAAGCCACATAATTCATTTCCAACAACACAACAAGGGAACCCAAAAATGGGGACATGAAAATGTGGATGCCTGGATCTGGGGAGGGGGGAGAAGTTGTATGGCTGGTTGTGTCATTGTTGAGCCCTAATATTGGCTCATTACCCCTTAATTGGGGCATATTACATTAGTAATGTTATTTTATTTATGTTTTTTTTATTCCATTAGTTGTAATTATACCTCCTAGTCTCCTATATATACCAAGGAGATATTTTCATTTGCAATCATCTTGTACTTGAAAATTTATGTGGGGTAAAAGGAGGTTGCATCCTTGAAGAGGCTTATTATCTGAAATTATCTTTTTTTCAAGGCGTTAAGTACTTATTTTTAGGTTTTTCTATGCTATATTGATATTTGGTTCTTAACATATGGTATCAGAGCTCAAGGTCTTGGGGTTTCGCTGCTACATTTGAGACACTGTGGAATTTTTTTTATAACATGTTTTCTACAATGATTCAGAAGGAACGGCTTGGAGGATATTTAGTAGACGGATCAATATACATTGGGTTAAAATTTCAGCTCCTGAGGCCTTATACTTTCAAAGATAAATCCTTTGTAAGATAGGGTTCTGGAATCATCCTAAATTGAGTCATTGCAGAATTTTTGCTATAATTTTTTTTTCTGTAACGTTTTAGACCCTGAAATTCGGAGGATATTCTCAGAAATTATCAAGGTATCTTTGGTATCAATTTCAGCTTTTGGGTCATCTTAATTTTGTAGATACACCCTGTGGAAGATAGGGTATCTGACTAGTCCTATTGACTAGTCTCAAGTAGGTGTTCCGAGTAAAACAATCATAAATTATTCCTAGAGTATCCAAATTGAGTGAGACAAGTTGCATTGGATAGTGGAAAACCCTTAGTAGTTTTGGTACGAGTTTCAGAATTTTATATCAATTATTTTGTGCAAGGCACGCTATACAAGTGAGATCTCCTAGAAAGGCCAAAAATCAGAAAGTTGCGGGGAAGTTACCATAAATTCCACTTGGCACATTTAATTTTTATCAGACCTATGGAATTGAAGAGAAGAAATATCAGATACCTACAAAAAATAAAATTTCATACTCAGAAGGCTCGAAATTTTGGATACAATAAAAGGAAGATTGTCTAGCAGAACCACAAAATCAAGGTTTAAAGTGATACTTGGCCAACATGCCACCAAAAAAGTGAACTTCTACACCAAATAAGCCTCCATAAAATCCTACTTGGACTCTTGATGAAGGTGACAAAATGCGTAGGGACATAAATGATTTACAAAAGAAGACAATAACCAAATATGAACTACAAGAGATGATGGATTCAATGGAAGCTAAGTTGGATACTAAGATGGATGGTTTAAAAGGGGAGATCATGGAAGGATTGAAAAATTTC
>SNQJ01S0211995.1:0-15136 GCA_010110895.2 Picea sitchensis | reverse complement strand
AGCCCTATGGTTGACTATGAGCCATGTGTTTTTTTCTCTTCGTCCTTAGCATGCCATTCCTTGCCTGAGCATTTGGCCAGGAGCTTGATCTACGGTCGTCGCCTTAGCGTTAAAATACCTATGGATCTCAACGCCCTACTTTTCTGTGTGAGGATGGTGAAGCGAAGGATGAACTCAGCCGTCTACCTCTATTGTGTCTTTGGCTGAATGGTTTGCATTGCTCCTTGATGCGTTTAATAACCTTGAAATTTGATTGATGGCGAGGTTCCTTGTTGTGCGTTTTAAGATCGCCGGCTAAGTTTATCTCTGCATTTTATTTATTGTTGGATGGCCCGCACTTTGTTGCATTGCCTCCCTCGCAACTTAAACCTATGACTATTTGATGGCCCTTTTTCTCTGCAATTTGTCTCTGTACAGTAACAATGGATGAATTATGTCTTGAGCTTTTGCCCATTCATTTGATTGCCTAAAATTTTGTGGTCTGCGTTCTCGTTGGGGTTTTACTATTCCTTGGTTTGCATCCTTATGCTTCTGCGTTACTCTCTGTGGTTGTATATTCCTGAAGCTTGTGTGTCCACATTTAAGTTATTGATGTGTAGTTTTACAATCCGTTGACAATCGCTATTATAGTTATAATTCATAGTTGTATATGCATGGATGCGGTTTAATTCGTAGTTCAATTATTACTGTGTGTAGATATCCTATGGTAAGTGATAATGTGTAATAGCAGTGGTTTTCCTTTATGAAAACAATTTATACAACGAACCATGGTAGCTATTTACTTTAATATAAGAGAACTCATACCTCGATTTGATAGATATTGCAATGGCGATTTTATATTTTGGGTTTGTCAGCGATTTTGTATTTTGAATGACAAATTTATATTTTATATTTCAAATGGTGAATCTAGATATTATATTTCAATGGCGATTCTAAATTTCATATTTCAATGGCGATTTTATATTCTATATTGCAATGGTGATTTATTTCTCTGGTATATCGACGATTATACATATTCAGGCATTCAGCAGTGATTTAATAAACTGTGATCAAATCGAATAACCTTGACTCTGTTTGATTGTGGTTAGTGCTGTATTTTTGCATATTCCACCTCGGATCCCAACCGACCAGCAGTGATTTAATAAACTGTGACCATATTGAATAACCTTGACCCTGTTCGATTGTGGTTAGCGTTGTATTTTTGGCAATTTCCACCTCAGATTCCAACAGACCAACAACGATTAATAAAATTGATCCATATTGAATAGCCTTAGATCGACTGGTAGTTACAGCGAGCCACACTCCTCGATTGGCATTATAGTCTCCTTCTGGTGCGACTTGCATAGTGAATTCCCTTTCCTTATTAGTATTTTGGCTATGTAAATCCCATATGGTGCTTGCCCAACGATCCCTCCTTTAAATAATGGTAGCCAGGTGGTTTCCTCCGGAGCGTTGGGCACAACGTTGTCCATTAATAGATATCTGCGTCTTAATGGCTCTTTAATGTTGTACAACGTTCCTCCCTGTCTGTCTTAGCATTGACAAATAATGTGGTCGGAATTAGTAAACATGGATATCTGTGTGCATTTATTGGTTGATCGTGCTTAACCTCTGATAGCAACTATTTTAATTTTTAAAAACAACAACATTCCATATTATTGAGTTATGCTTTATTAAGATGAATGGCCAGTAAAAATGCGTTGGATGAAATTGGAATTAGATGTCAGAATGAGATCAATTGCGCTTCAGGGTTAAATAGCAATTGTCAATTAAAAAAAAAACTTTTTAATGTTTTTACCTTGTCAATGGAAGAATGTCTTCATTTGGGTAATTTTGTAGCAAAAATATATATATAGATTTTCAGTTTGAATTTTTTATCCTAGTTTCCTCAGTTTGTTCTGAAATTAATGGCAATTCAGTTCTCCTTTCAATCAATTTTATAATTTTGTAAGGATCCCACACAGTCAGATTTTAAATGTATAATTCCTTACATATCAATAAATTGTTCGTAATTATTTGCGGGTCTAGTAATCTAACAAATCTGTCTATAATTTGGATAAAAAGGAAATTGTCTTAATATAAAGGGTATTGTTTTAAAAATTGTTTAGTGGGTATTGTTCTAATATAAATTGAATATTGTTTTAATGTAAACTGGGTATTGTTTTAATGTAACTTGGATATGATGTTAATACCTTCGGTGTTGTTTTAATATAATTTGGATATCATTCTAATGCAATTGGATATTGTTTCAATATAATTTGAGTAGTGTTTTAATACAATATGGATAATTGTCTTAATATAAATTTTAGCGGGTATTGTTTTAATATAATTAGGAGGTATTGTTTTTAATAGAGTTGGAGAAAAAGAAATTGTTTTAATAATAGGTTCACTCCTTCGCCTTTCGACTTCTTGATTAAGCGATATTGTTATGGGATGTTGACAAAGTCGTTTCATCTTGCGCTGCCCGTTGAGGGTGTTGAAGTCTATTATAAGTTATGGTTATACCTAGTTATGTAAACCTTGATGTTCTCAATTGCTCACTATAAGGGTTCTAGCTACTTGTGTATCTAATATTGGGTTCTAGGATGTTGTCCTTAGCTTAGTAGGCTTGTTCTATTGAGTCTAGAGGGATGTAGACGCTTCCTTGTTCCTCAGAACAGTCACTAGCCCTGAGACCTTAAATGGTCAAAATCGATGGGAACCTGGGCTTGAGTGTTGCTTATGTGTTTTGGAGGTCCTAACCATTGAAGGGTAGGATGGGCGGGTAGTTTGTCTTGTATTTGTCGGATGATTTTTATTCATTGCTTTAAGGTGATTGATGTGAGTCTTAGGTCATCATGTTGTTGTTGCAGTTGCATGCATCATATTCGTCGTTGTGTTGCAACGTGGAGTATAATGTCTTTATTACCCTTGTACACACGCAAACACAAAAAAAAAACTTTTCACTTGTTATGAGAGGTTGACGCCGTGACGAATGACGGGTCTGTTACATATGGTATCAGAGCGGGTTCAACCCACGACTTGGGATCGCTACGGCTTTCGTTGATGTGAATGATTAATTATATTGTTGTTGATCGAGTTGAATTATGTGCATGCAGGTAATCATGGTTAGAGGACGTCGCAGAGGAGGACGACGAGGTGCTAGAGGAGGAGGCGCGACGCCTGCAGTAGAATCCACACCTGAGGGGTCTAACCCCCAGGGAGACGAGAAGGTTCTCGGACAGGAGCAGATAGAAGTTGGCGATGTAGTTGGAATGATGAGATCTTTACAGCGCATGTCTAAGGCATTGATCAGCCGTTTGGACAGAGATGAGACTAGGGCACCGACACCCGCTGAGGTTACACCGCGTGCTCTAGTCGGTACTGGTAGCATTCACCGTGAACTCTAAAAGGTCAAATTTCCTGAGTTCTTTGGTGCCCCGGATGGTGTAGCCATCGAGGCATGGTTGGAGAACATGGCGATGTGATTCGTACTTCGTGATTATACCTCCAACATGAAGGTCTGCAAGGCGATCTTCCAACTGAAGGGGAGCACTCTTCTATGGTGGAAGACGCTCCTACCACAGCTAAACATGGTCGTCGAAGATGTGTCATGGGAATTGTTCGAGGAACGGTTCGGAGAGAGGTACCTTTCAGAGGAATTCATTGAGCGTTAGCTTAATGATTTCAATGCCTTAGAACAGGGAGGTCGTACGGTGCCCGAGCACGAGGCTCATTTTATGGAGCTACTTCGGTATGCTCCACACCTTAACACTGAGAAACTTAAGGTCAACAGGTTCGTGTTCAGCCTTAACGATAGCCTACGTGAAAAGGTTAGGATTTTGATGCCTCAAACCTTGCATGATGTCGTCCAAAAGGCCCTCATAGTGGAGGAGGAGCTTATTAGTGGGGGTCAGACCAGGACTCCAGTGAGACCAGCAAGGCAGGTTTCATCTGGAACACAGCAGCACCATACACCAGCGAGACATACGTGAGGATATCGTGGCTTCCAGAGGAGATCCACATTCACTACACCTTGGCGACCGACGCCTCGGCAGCAGACACCTTATCGGGGACCACAGCATTAGCAGCAGTGCCGCCCACAGTAGCAACAATTTAGGCCTATTTAGCAGAACATACCAGGGTTCCTGGCCGGTGGGCCATCATTTTCTACTTCGGGTACCATGACTACTGGACCGGAGAAGGGGTGTTGGACATGTGGGGAGCCACACTACTAGAATGACTGCTCAGTGGAGAGAGCCAGAGCGTCCAGATTAGCCGGACCCACTACCATGGGAGATATGGGAAAGGCCCACCAGATTCATGCAGCGGTGAATAACCGCAGGCAAAGAATCAGTCGACTATGCTTGAGATGATAGGTACCATCGTTGACCAGACCCTTAGTATTTTGATAGATCCTGGTGCCACATAGAGCTTCAATTCTGCTGCAGTGCTAAAAAGGATTAAGGTAAAGGCATTCGAACAGGACGAGTTTAGCTTCATGGAGATGGCTTCGGGAGCCAAACAGAAGGTCGTAGGAAAGGTTACGGGCTGTTTCCTTAACCTGGGAGAGTTTTTTACAAAGTCTAACATATACGTCACGATCTTAGGATCTTATGACGTCGTGATTGGTATGGACTAGTTGGAATCGTATAAGGCAATACTCAACTATAAGACAAAATGGTTGAGATTGGTCGATGACGAAGGACAAAGACGTGTGATTGTAGGACGGAACCAGGGAGTTTCCCTGAGTTTCATCTCTTCCTTACAGTTATGGAAGAGTATGCACAAGGGTTGCAAGCTTTACGCGATCCTTGCGTTAAACAAGAAGGGAGTGGCGGAAGGTCTAGAAAACCTTCCGGTGGTGAGAGAGTTTGCGGACGTATTCCCGGAGGAGTTACCTGGGATGCCGCTAGAGAGGGAATTGGAGTTTACCATAGACTTAAAACGAGGGACTGAACCGATAGCAAGAATACCTTATCGGATGTCGACCCCGGAGTTACAAGAGTTGAAAATGAAACTGAAGGAGTTGCTAGACTTTGGACTGATACGTTCTAGTGTGTCACCATGGGGTGCACCTATTATTTTCATATGAAAGAAGGACAGATCATGGAGGCTTTTCACTGACTATCGTCAACTGAACAAGGCCACGATCAAGAATCAGTATCCCTTGCCAAGAATTGATGATATGTTCGATCAAATGAAGGGTGTGATGGTGTTCTCCAAGATCGATTTACGATCAGGGTATCACCATTTTTGGATCAAGGAGGATGATGTCCCTAAAACTGCCTTTAAGATGAGGTTTGAACATTACAAGTTTATTGTTTTACCGTTTGGACTGATAAATGCCCCAGGGGTATTTATGAGTTTGATGAACGGGGTGTTCCACGAGTACTTGGACAAGTTCGTCCAAGTGTTCATTGACGATATTTTGATTTACTATTGTACGACAGAGGAGCATAATGAGCACTTGCACTTGGTACTGCAGTGTTTGTGAGAGCACAAATTGTATGGAAAGTTGTCCAAATGCTCATTTTATCAATCGAAGATTCACTACTTAGGGCATGTCATCTCCGGCGAAGGCATTGCCATGGATCCAGCAAAGGTCGAGGCTATTATGGAATGACCTATGCCTACAAATGTCCCGGAAGTGCGTAGCTTCATGGGTTTAGTAGGATACTATCAATGGTTCGTCGAAGGATTTTTGAAGATAGAAAATCCGATCATGGAATTGTAGAAGAAGAACAAGAAGTTTGTTTGGACCAAGAAATGCGAAGAAGCGTCTCGGAGGCTCAAGGAATTGTTGACAACCGCATCGATACTAAAATTCCCAAACATGGACGCGGACTTCTTGGTATGCACTGACGCATCCAAGGAAGGCTTAGGCGGAGTCTTGATGCAATATGGACGAGTGATTGCTTACATTTAGAGGAAACTAAGAAGGCATGAGGAGAACTACACGACGCATGATTTGGAGTTATTATCCATCGTATATGCCTTGAAGGTTTGGAGACACTACCTTGTCAGACGAAAATTTGAACTAAAGACTGACTATTGTGGACTACAACACATATTTACGCAAAGTGACCTGAACTCACGACATTGACGTTGGTCGGAATTTCTTAGCGAGTACGAATTCGAGATTACTTACATAAAAGGAATAGCGAACCAAGTGGCGTATGCATTGAGTCGGAGACCATGCATCTTTTCGGTGTTGCCTCTTGAGACGAATCTACATGAAAAGATTCTAACTTTACAGCGTGATGATGACTAGTACAAAGAGGTCGAGGGTTTTATCGGACAAAACACAATGATGGTACCATGATTTGAGGGATTTTCATTTGATGGAAATGGTTTATTGAGGTTTAAAGGTTGGATTTACGTACCTCCAAATGACGAGTTGAGGATGTTGATCATGAGCGAGGCTCATAGAGCAGTTTATATGGCTCATCCGGGAGTCATGAAGATGAGGGAAGACCTTAAACCCTTATTCTTCTGGAAGGGAATGAAGGCCGACATAGTCAACTATGTGGCCAGATGTCTAGAATGTCAGCAGGTAAAGGATGAACATAGACACCTAGCAGGATTACTACAACCACATGCCATTCCAGAATCAAAATGGGAGGTTATTTCGATGGATTTTATTGTTGGATTTCCACTGATGGCAAGGAGGCATGACTTGATTTTCGTATTAGTAGACACTCTAACGAAGAGTGCTCACTTTATTCCTGTGCATATGAAGTATCAGGCACCTAACATAGCTAGATTTTTCATCAGTGAGATTGTGAGGCTACATGGCGTGCCTAAGAGGATTATATCTAACCGAGCATCGGTGTTTACTGGACGATTTTGGACAAGTTTCCAAGAGGCCTTGGGAACTCAACTTAACTTTAGTACTATGTATCACCCGGAGACTAACGGACAAACCGAACGAACAAACCAAACCTTGGAGGACATGTTGCGCATGTACGTAATGGACCAACAAAAGCGTTGGGAGGAATTCTTGCCACTAGTAGAGTTCGCTTACAACAACAGTTACTAGAGCACCATTAAAATGGCACCTTTCGAGTTCCTTTACGGGCGACTGTGTCGGACGCCTTTGAGTTGGGATTGGCTTGAGGATAGGGTCCTGGTAGAATCAAAAGAGATCCAAGAAATGGAAGAGAAAATGAAAACAATAAGACAAAGGATTAAAGGAGCGCAGGATCGACATGAGAGTTATGCCAATACGCACCGTGTCGACCGTAGTTACGAGGTCGGAAATAGAGTCTTCTTGTGGGTTAAACTGCATGAGAGTTCGATCAAGTTTGGGAAGGTAGCTAAACTCTCTCCTAGGTTCATGGGACCCTTCGAGATTGTGGAGAGAAAGGGGCCCGTGACCTATCGACTAGCCTTGCCTGAGTCCTTGAGGCGTATGCATGATGTTTTTCATGTATCTATTTTGAGAAATTATATTAATGATCCCACACATGTTATTGACATGATTTCCTTGCAGGTATCAGATGAGGGAGCGCTCATGATTGAGCCGGTCCGCATCTTGGATCATCGCATTCGACAACTATGATGTCGAACGATTGATCAGGTCAAGGTCCAGTGGGACAATTATAGTCCACACTCGACGACCTAGGAGGACACATATGATATGCACCAGCAGTTTCCATTTTTGTTTGATAGATAGACATATGATACTGTGATACACTTTATTTTAACTTATATACTGTGAAACTTCAGGACGAAGCTTGGACCAAGAGAGGGTGTATGTAACATCCTGCTCTGGTGCACTGAGAAAACTTATTCTTTGAGGACACTTGCTCGCAAGTGATCCAAATTATTATGCTATTAAAACTTTTGATTTTGATTATGAGGCGTTATGGGATGATGAGATGTTGTTTTACCACTTTTACATAGACATGTGTTATTGACTCGGTTTTACTGAGTGTGCAGGGTTTTGGACCTTGAGGATGCAGAGGCATCGATGGAAGCCCTTGGACTCCGGATCAAGTCAGGGAATGTGCCATTGGGGTTTGATTGTTTTACTGTGATATTAGTGCATTTGACTAGATGATATGTTATGGATATGTTCTGACATGATTTGTTGATGATGCAGGCTGACGATAGCTTACCGACCAGACTCACATATGGAGTAAAGGGATCGCACACGACTACCAGAGAGGTTGAGAGAGAGGTGTGGACAACAACCCTGCAACATCCTACTAGCACTCCCTTCGTGGCTCGAACTGTAGGTTAACGATTACCTAGTTCGAGAGGACCCACGATGTCGTGAGGGCGGACTACGACAATCACTCACGATGATTCTAAGGGGCACGCAATAAGGTGGGGACTTTATTCCTTAGAATCCCTTAGTCTCCCACAAGTTTACCTGGCGGAATGTTGACTCCAGGGGTTATTGATGTCTACCAATCAGTCAAGAGGTGAGTGGAACCCTTGGAGCACGCAGTGCATCATAAAGGGCACGTCACGCGAGGGAACATATGAGGTGAGTGGCACCCTTGGAGCACCTAGTGCGTCCTAAAGGGCACGTCGCATTGATGATGATAGAGGATGAATGTAAATGGCCCTAAGACAATAACAGGTTAATAAATTTTAAAAACAATTTCCCTAATTAAATGTCGCCCAGTACAAATCTAAGTTCTAAGTCTAAAATTTCTCTAGGGGTAAATTTTGTCTACCTTAAAAAATAATTAAATAAATAAAAATAAAAATAAAAAGATAAATTAAAATAAGATAATAATTTAAAAAAAAAACAAACCACATAATTAATAACTATAACCTTACTTAAAATCTTGTAATAAAAGGGGGGGATAAGAAATTTAAGTTATTCACAAAAATATACAAATATATATGTGTGTGTGTGTGTGTGTGTGGATTAAAATTTAAAAGAAAAAGGGGGAATGAATGGTTTTATTTTTTGGATAATTTTAAAATATTAATTTAAGGATAAAAAGGAGAAAAGGGGGTTAAATTCCACAATTTCCATTTGGCCTTTAATAAAAAGGGGAAAGAGGGAAAAAAAATGGGAAACTAGGGAAAAGAGGTAACATAAAAGGGGAAAAGGGGGAACTTAAGGGGAAAAGCAGGAAGTCAACTTAGTAAGGAATCCACATTTAAGAGCTTTCTAATTTTAAATTGAATTAGCAATTTCATAATAGGGAAAGCCTTTAAAACCTATAAGGGAATCTAGGGACACCTAGGAGTGATTCTAGGAGTAACTCTAGGTGGGTGAGGGAAATAAAGATATTTACTTAATTAAAGAAATTAATTAATGGAGGAATGTAGGGGATGAGGGACACTTGTACGGAGAATAATTTTTAGGAATTTATTTTAAAAACTTTAATTAAATGAGAGTTTAGGAAAGAGAGGAGGTGGGAAATTCTATATAATGAAGGAAGGAGAAGGAGAAAGGATCATCTTTTGTTTGTTTAATGTTACGTTGTATAAATATCAACTTGACTGATTTACTTGTGGGGAGTTGGGATACCCAGCTCGAAGAGGAGTGGTAGCTCGGCCTTGTGAGGCGAGCTGGGAGCTAGACGAGATTTCTGGTTAGTGTGCATGGCCCCTTTGCAGCTCGGGGGGCTAAGGCGGAAGAAGAGTACCCCTAGCATTGGCTGGGAGGTACCGGTGAGGTCTCGACGGTCAGCGAGCAGGAGTCGCACATAGCACAGAATGTCATTCGAAGTGGGAGATCAGGCAATGGTACGCTCTTCTATTTCGTAGAGTAGAATGCATATTATTTTGTAAATGGATTGAATGTTAGATTGATAGTGGACCCCTCTTCTTAGCCTAGCTAATTGTTTGGTTGATTGATTTCTGGTAGCCTTCGTCCCACTTGACTCGGAAACTCTGTGGTTGACTGTGACCCATGTGTTTTGTTCTCTTCGTCCTTAGCATGTCAGTCCTCGCCTAAGCAGTCAGCCAGGAGATTGATCTACGGTTGTCGCATTAGCGTTAAAAGACCTATGGATCTCAACGCCCTTCTTTTATGTGCGAGGATGGTGAAGCGAAGGACGAACTTATCCGTCTACCTCTGTTGTGTCCTTGGCTGAATGGTTTGCCTTGCTCCTTGATGCATTTAATAACCTTGAAATTTGATTGATGGCGTAGTTCTTTGTTGTGCATTTTATGATCGTCGACTAAGTTTATCTCTGTGTTTTATTTATTGTTGGATGGACCCGCACTGTGTTGCATCGCCTCCCTCACAACTTAACCTCGTGTATGTTTGATGGCCCTTTTTCTCTGCAATTTGTCTCTGTACAGTAATAATGGATGAATTTTGTCTTGAGATTTTGCCCATTCATTTGATTGCCTAAAATTTTGTGGTCAGTGTTCTGGTTGGGGTTTTACTATTACTTGGTTTGGATCCTCATGCTTCTGTGTTACTCTTCGTGGTTGTATATTCCTGGAGGTTGTGTGTCCACATTTAAGTATTGATGTATAGTTTTACAATCCGTTGACAATCGTTGTTATAGTTATAATTCATAGTTGTATATGCATGGATGCGGTGTAATTCGTAGTTCAATTATTACTGTGTGTAGATATCCTTTGGTAAGTGATAATCTGTAATAGCAGTGGTTTTCCTTTATGAAAACAATTTATATAGCGAACCATGGTAGCTATTGCATTTAAGATAAGCGAACTCATACCTCGATTTGATAGATATTGCAATGGCGATTTTATATTTTAAGTCTGTCAGTGATTTTGTATTTTGAATGACAAATTTATATTTTATATTTCAATTGGCGAATCTAGATATGATATTTCAATGGAGATTCTAAATTTCATATTTCAATGGCAATTTTACATTTTATATTGCAATGGTGATTTATTTCTCTGGTATGTCGACGATTATACATATTCTAGCATTCAACAACGATTTAATAAACTGTGATCAAATCGAATAACATTGACTCTGTTCGATTGTGGTTAGCATTGTATTTTTGCATATTCCACCTCGAATCCCAACTGACCATCAACGATTTAATAAACTGTGATCATATTGAATAAGCTTGACCCTATTCGATTGTGGTTAGTGTTGTATTTTTGGCAATTTCCTCCTCGAATTCCAACAGACCAACAACGATTAATAAAATTGATCCATATTGAATAGCCTTAGATCGACTGACAGTTACAACGAGTCACACTCCTCGATTGGCATTATAGTCTCCTTCTGGTGCGACTTGCACAGTGAATTCCCTTTCCTTATTAGTATTTTGGCTATGTAAATCATGTCTGGTGCATGCCCAGCGATCCCTCCTTTAAATAATGGTGGCTAGGTGGTTTCCTTTGGAGTGTTGGGCACAGCGTTGTCCATTAATCGATGTTTGCATCTTAATTACTCTTTAATGCTATACAACGTTCCTCCCTTTCCGTCTTAGCATTGACAAATAATGTGGTCAGAATTAGTAAATGTGGATATCTGTGTGCATTGATTGGCTGAGCGTGCTTAACCTCTGACAACAACCATTTTAATTTTTAAAATCAACAACATTCCATATTATTGAGTTATGCTTTATTAAGATGAATGGCCAATAAAAATGCATTGGATGAAATTGGAATTAGATGTCAGAATGAGATCGATTGCACTTCAGGGTTAAATAGCAATTGTCAATTAAAAAAAGAACTTTTTAATGTTTTTACCTTGTCAATGGAAGAATGTCTTCATTGGGGTAATTCTATAGCAAAAATATATATATATATAGATTTTCAGTTTGAATTTTTGATCCTTGCTTCCTTAGTTCGTTCTGAAATTAATGGCAATTCAGTTCTCCTTTCAATCAATTTTATAATTTTGTAAGGATCCCAGACAGTCAGATTTTAAATGTATAATTCCTTACAGATCAATAAATTGTTCGTAATTATTTGTGGGTCTAGTAATCTAACAAATCTATCTATAATTTGGATAAAAAGGAAATTGTCATAATATAAATTGGATATTGTTTTAAAATTTGTTTAGTGGGTATTGTCTTAGTGGGTATTGTTCTAATATAAATTGAATATTGTTTTAATGTAAATTGGGTATTGTTTTAATGTAACTTGGATATGATTTTAATACCTTGGGTGTTGTTTTAATATAATTTGGATATCGTTCTAATACAATTGGATATTGTTTCAATATAATTTGAGTAGTGTTTTAATACAATATGGATAATTGTGTTAATATAAATTTTAGCGGGTGTTGTTTTAATATAATTAGGAGGTATTGTTTTTAATAGAGTTGGAGAAAAAGAAATTGTTTTAATAATAGGTTCACTCCTTCGCCTTTCGACTTCTTGCTTAAGCGATAATTTTCTGAGATGTTGACAAAGTCCTTTCAGCTTGCGCTTCCCATTGAGGCTGTTGAAGTCTATTATAAGTTATGGTTATACCTAGTTATGTAAACCTTGATGTGCTCGGTTTCTCACTATAAGGGTTCTACCTACTTGTGTATCTAATATTGGGTTCTAGGATGTTGTCCTTAGCTTAGTAGGCTTGGTCTGTTGAGTCTGGCAGGATGTAGACGCCTCCTTGTTCCTCAGAACAGTTGCCAACCCTTGGACCTTAAATGGTCAAAATCGATGGGAACCTGGAATTGAGCATTGCTTATGTGTCCTGGAGGTCCTAACCATTACAGGGTAGGATGGGCAGGTAGTTTGTCTTGTATTTTTCGGATGATTTTGGTTCATTTCTTTAAGGTGCTTGATGTGAGTCTTAGGTCGTCATGTTGTTGTTGCAATTGCATGTGTCATGTTCGTCATCGTGTTGCAACGTAGAGTATAATGTCTTTATTACCCTTGTACACACGCGCACACACACACAAAAAAAAAAAAAAAACTTTGCACTTGTTATGAGAGGTTGACGTTGTGACGAATGAGAGGTTTGTTACAGAAACTCCTTCGAATGAGACTCCGAGTGACCAACAATAATATCATCAGAGGAGATTTTTAAATGAGTCTGTGAATAGATCAACTGCAGAATGTGTTCGAGCAAGTGTTATGGATGCAACCTTCTTAGATAGGTTGCGCATTGATACTCTTACACCTGAAAATGTAAGGAATACCTTAGAACAAGAGAATATTTCTGGTAATTTTCTTTGATTTTCTTTATTTTTGTTGTATTTTTGTGTATTTAAATTTATGTGAAGTTAAATGTTGTAATTACTTTGAAATGTGTGTGTAAACAATGAGCTCAGAGCAAGGGATGACAATTAAAGAGATAGTGATTGTCATGAAGATTTTAATGTCGGTGCAGAGGGTGAAAGTGGATTTAGGAGGCTGTGTTATCAAGAAAACAAAATATTACATGCCTACTTCCACATATCCTTCGGATGTTGGTGATGAACTTCCCTAGGAATGGATTACTGAAGCAATGACGCTTTACCGATGCTCAGGTGTTAAAAGGAGGTTGAAAAATAATTTGGTGGTCTTGGAACTCCCTCATGAGAGTAAACAAAGCTTGCAAATTGTTTTTCATTCATTGCGAAACTTTACAGACACATATCAGAAGATGGGGCCAACCACTGACAGTTTTGTCCATCTAATGAGACAACGAAAGTCAGAGGTGATGGGCCATGATAAATGGGAGGCAATAAAAAATAGAGTTTCAAAAGAATACGTCATTTCTATGTTCAATTTCAAAGATGAGACAAAGTGGAAGATGTTGAAGGTGCAATATTTTAAGCACCCTGACATTGCAGAACATCTATATAACAGATTTTGGGTGGCATATGGAAAATTTTCGTAGAACGATGAAGTTCCACACTATTTTGCAAGACACTTTTATGCAGAGTTTTTCTTGCACATGCACCGTGATTATACTAGTCTACCATCCAAATATTATGAGACCGGTAAAGGACGAACATATGATCGCAAAGGGGAATATCGAAATGCAACATTGTTGAGGCCTCCAAAACCTTTAGTACCTCGCTCAACAGGGGAATTTGCTTCACATTAAGAGTTGCAAGCTACATCAGAGGTTGGAAAAGAGGTTAGGAATGCAATCGGGGAAAATTTGGAAGCGAATTTTTATGGTGTTGATGTTGGCATGAACTATCAGCAAACGAAATCCAATTCCCAGGCCATATCTATTTATAAAGTAGATGTGGAGTTAGATACCATGTAAACAGAAGATGTTTTGAAGTATGCAAAAAAATTCCGTGATGATTGGAAGAAGGTCATTCAGAATGATAACCCGAACAACAGATTGGTATGTGTTCTAGTTAGTAAATTTTGTATGCATTTTATGATAGTTTACTTCTAATTCTAGATTTATATATCATTGTATCTATAAAAATAACCGAGTTGTTATTGTCATTGATTGCAGTTTGGAGATATATTAAATGAATCTCCAGTAAATATGGGAGTTGATTCCAAAATTTTAAATTTGGATGGGTTAAATCAGGTATGTGTTTTCTAATATCCACAGATGAGCATTTTAGTTGTTCAATCTTCAATCTTTTGAATAAGAGATTGAAACAACATTTATAATTTTGTATAAATGTGAACACATTGAATCCTAGATTTAGTTCTTAGTTGTGTTGTTCACAGATCCCCATTCCATCTCCTACTACTTGGGAAGGCTTGTCTCATTTCTCATTGGGAGAGTTTGAAGAGGGTGAGAGTTCACAGGTATCATTTAATATCTTAAAATCATTTAAATTTAATGTTTTATAATCATTTAAATTTAATTTTTCAAATTTTCAAATTTGAAATGTGTTATATAGGCTAATGTGGAGAAGAGAGTACATGAGATTGTACTTAGGAGAGAGATTGGGATTGACGAGGAAGTGGAGGAAGCACCCAAATTTGGGAAGGATGTGTCCATTTAGGATGATTGATAAATGTATGTTTTTTACTTTTATCAAATATTTGTTTTCTCAAATTTTTAGTTTAGCCTTTCCTATTCAAGGTTTTGATCAATTATTTTGAAATATATAGAACCCCTAAATAAGCTTATCATTGTGTTAACTGGTGTACATTCAAACTTATTTAAGGTTAGATCATGATGAAGACCTAATTTTGAACTTGAACATTTGATTATTTGAGAACATACTTTATCCCACATCAGAAAAGAGAAAGTTTCTAAATTTTCTTCGATTGCATTCATTGCTTTCTTGTCCAAGAATGACATAGTATGGACATTTGTGTTTTCTACATACAAC
>SNQJ01S0211994.1:0-15854 GCA_010110895.2 Picea sitchensis | reverse complement strand
AATATAATATATGCTGGTTTTCCCGGTTTGGGTTTCCAGGTGAAAAATCTCTGTGTAATGTTTGTATTTGCCATTGTATCTTTTCTGTTCTTTTCTGAATATCAGTTTGCAGTAGATATTGTACAAGGTTAGAATTTACAGTCAAAATATCATTCGTCCACTTGTCAGCTATCATATTCCTAGTCAACATGCCACTCCTCTTCCATGTCACTATACGATCGTATGACCTGTACGGTCAGCTTCCATGTCAACACTGTATCGACTATATAGACTACATAGTCATAAAAAAATTTGTCTGTTTGGCAAAAAAAACAGAACGCGATATCTTTCTCATACGATGTTCGTTTGAGCCCATTCAAGTTGCGTTGGGTTCATAACAACGAGGCCTACACACCCATCCATTTTGAAGTGATTCTGATCAGTTTGTGTTTTAGGCCTTCTTGGACCCATTTTGGTTCTTTGATCCATTTTGGATCACGCCTCCCCACTAAGACCTTTTGGTCCTCCAAAAGGATACTAACCAATCATCAAGTGCAGGATAGTCCACCTCACTTTTTCTCTGTCTTCAAACTCTGTCCTGTGCACTTGTCCCATCAAGATCAATTATAAAACAACCATGACAACTGACAACATATTGTTAGCCACTTGTACTTTGTCACATCTTACTGAAGCCACTATCATCCATGTTGACAACATGACTAATGATAGCATTAGAAATATGACTGCAAATGAGCTAATAAGTTTGTAGTACTTGCACGGCATTATCTTATCTTGAAGAAAATTATGATTGAACTTCCATTCTACAATAATATAATATCCATTCTTAAGATCAATTGCTTGATTTGGGACAATTATAGGTGTGTTTCTTGCATGAGCTTCCTTCCTTAATTATTCCATTGTTTGAAGAGATTGATTTGCTTTTAAATGATGAGCATGTACACCATATTCGTTGCTTGCTTTGATTAAGTGATATTGATTATGTTCCCCTGTAGAAGATTGCTTTGCAATCATACAAATAAGGACTACCTAAGACCATTCCACATTCATTGAGTGGCACCACATCACATGTTACCTCATCCACAAACTTTGATGAAATTTCAAACTTTAATGTGCATTGCTTTGTTATGTGCAATTTATGATTATTGCTTATCCATTTAAGTGAGTAAGGTTTATGAGGCATCTGAGTGTTTAATCCAAATTGTTTAACCACTTCCTCTGAAATCAAATTAGATTGAGATTCACTATCTATCAATGTGTTGAATTTAGTATGCTTCATTATGAACCTTATGTGAAACAATTTACTTCTAGAATCAAATCTATCACCAATTTTACCTGTCAAACCAACTGTTGTGATTTTAGATTTATCATCCAAATCTGATCCCAAGTCTGTTGGTCGTGATGTTTTTGCAACTACTTTCCTCCATTTCCTCTCTTTGAACCATTTCAGTCTCTTCTTGGGATGCAATTTCCAACAACGGTCCTCATCATGCCCTTCTTTATTGCAATTCTTGCAAGAGAGGTTCTCTTCCTTTCTTGCCACCAAATTTTCTTTCCTTCCATTCCCCTTCCTTTTGTCCTCTTTTCTTGAAGACGATTCCCCTAATACACCAACTCTTGTTTTCCCTGCCTCAATGTGTTTTGCTTGAAAAGAAACGCCATCAAGATTAGTAGGTCCAAACATAAATGCAGTATCGCAAATATGTGTAGGTAAGCCTCCTATATACCTTATAAGAGTTTCCTAATTATGTAATGGAATGTCTGACATTAATTCCATCTTACAAAATTCATATGTGTATTCTTGTACTGTTTGTCACTTTCTTAGTTTAAGACCTTGCCATTCAATTAAAGCCTTCTCTTTATAACCCAAAGGATAAAATTGATTTCTAAGTGCAGACACAAAAACTTTCCATGATGGAAATACATTACCCACTTGTTGTGTGCCATTTTGCAACTTGCTTTGCCACTAGGTGAGTGTTGTGCCTGCAAGTCGAAGCGATGCCAATTTGATTTGAGTTGCCTCATCTTTGATTTTTTGCACATTGCAATAAACTTCCATTTGTCTGACCCAATTATCAAGCCTCTTTGCATTGACTTCACCATCATACATGGGTAATTCAAGCTTCACATCAAGATTACGTAAAGGAATATCATTTTTATGTTTATGGGAATGTTTTCTTGTGATGGAATTGGAACTTGTACTAGTTGAAGAAGAAGAATTTGATGGAGAAGAAGGAGGCAAAGGAGGAGATTTAGGAATATCCTCTCCTTATTCACTTTTGTCCTTTGAAGATTCACCTAGAATCAATATCTTCTGTTCCAAGTAATCATCATATAAAACCTTCATCATCTCCGACATGGTGAAGAAGGTCTTTCAAAACTCTACCTCGTCATGAGAAAGTCCCTCTTCCGATGCCATCTTCTCACTTTGAGAAGTTCTCTTTCTCGATCCAATCTCAAGATTCTCTTCAACAAGATCGCCTTCACCATGATTCAACTTTTCCCTGGTAATCATGCAAACTCAAAAACCAACCGTCAACTAGCTCTGATACCACTTGATCCGAAAAGATCTTTTAAAGACTATGGTTGAGTTTTAAAACATGAGTTCATTAACCATTTAAGAAATTGATGAAAGAGGAAGAATTAATCATGTAACATGGCATCCATAATAAGATATATAGATATGAAAATAAGTACAAGAATCAGAAAACCATAACAACAAAAATTGTTAATGAAGTTTGGTAATATCGCCTATGTCTTCGGGCCTTTGTCTTTGTGGGTGAGGCTTTCTTATTTCTCTTCAAAGATTCAAAAGTACATCTGAAAAGTCTCAAATAGATTACAAAATGATTTGTCCATGTTATGCTAGATTTCAAGAACCCAACACATTTGACGACACTGAAAATGGATGAATGATGCTCCCAGAAATGGCCCACGAAGTTTCTCTCCTCAATGGCTTCCCTGCATAAATATGGTTTTGGATTCACAATTCTACATCATTTCTCCTGTTCTGAACCTATCCAAGGATGTCAAGAACCTATGGTTTATATAGGATTGAATTTGGCAATAAACTCCCAACTTCCCCCCAAGATCTGGCCTCAAAAAGGGCTCCAGATCCTCCAATAATGGCCAAAATCCCCCCAAATAGGCTGAAAAATCAATAAAATTTATAACATATAGTTTCAAATCCCACTTTTGGGCTAAAATTAGGTGCATCCCCTGAATGCCTGGGATCCTTGTCATATACGCGCCCTCCATGTGGCCCTGGGATGGCTGGCGCTGGTCCTTAGCCCCCCATCCTTGGCTCCTGGTCGCATGCGCTTGGCCATATGGCCATGCCCTTACCCCTCCACACACATATTTGGTTGTTAGGCCCATGGTTTCTAGCCCCTGGTCGGACGAGGCTGGCCCCCGCCGACCGAGGCTTGTCCTCTAAACCCGCACCAACAATTATGGTAAGTCTGCGTCAAAGGTGGGAGTTCCAAGTTATATGTAATGGGACTATGGAACACGTCAGGGACTGGGGCCTAGCCCCAACCCTAAACTCTGCTGAAATTACATTGTTGCAAGATTAAATATAAGTTTTAAACCTTATATTATAAGAACTAATGTGGGCAGGATGGTAGCCCGGCCCTGCTAAAACCATTTCGCCCAGACCAAAGGTCATGGGTTCTACCCCTGTGGAGTCCAAAATGTTTCCACAACCAACAAATGGAGGGGTTCCACATGGAAACCCACAACTGGGACATGTAGCACCATACCATTAGCCCCAGTTAATTGCACGTGTCAAAATATCATTCGTCCACCTGTCAGCCATCATCTGACCAATAAGCATGCCACTCCTCTGCCACGTAACTATATGGTTGTACGACCTGTACAGTCAACTTCCATGTCAGCACTGTACGGACTATACGGACTGCACAATCATAAAAAAAAATTCTTTTTTGGAAAAACAAACAAAACACGATATCTTTCTCATACGCCATCTGTTTGAGCCCGTTCAAGTTGTGTTGGGTTCGTAACGACGAGACCTACATACACATATGTTTTGAAGTGATTCTGAGCACTTTGAATTTTAGGCCTTCCTAGACCCATTTTGGTTCCTGGATCCATTTTGGATCAATGATCCTTTGTGATAACCAAAGTTGCATAAAGATGATAGAGAACCCTGTGTTCCATGACAAGTCAAAACACATAGAGTTATGATATCATTACATTCATGATATGGTGCAGAGAGGAGCCATAAATCTCCAATATGTTCACATAGATGAACAAGCTGCTGATGTGTTTACCAAGCCTCTATCTTATGTAAAGTTTGAGCACTTTCAAGATAATCTTGTTGTAGTCCGAAAGGACCTCCCTCGAAAGAGGGAGTAGTGTTGATACCAGCCTAGTGCTGAAGATTTCCAGCTGCATGCTGATGTTGTTGTGATGCCAACCTAGTGCTGAAGATTTCCAACTTCGTGTTGATGTTGTTGTGATGTCAGCCTAGTATTGAAGATTTCCAGCTTCATGTGGATGTTGTTGTGATGCTAGCCTCATGCTGATGTTGTTTTTGTTGGAGCTGCCCTTGTTTTTTACCTTCCAAAAAAATTTTCAATTTTTGAAAACTTGAAATCTAAGTTGACTTTCTTTTTCCTTTCGAGATCTTAAAACTCTGAAATCTTGTTGCCTGAACATAAATGCTTTTCCCATTTTCAAAACAGATCCATTCTCACAAGTATGATCACTCTTTTGTTTTATTTCGAGGTCTCGCAAGTCAGATACTTTAATCTTTGAATTCACAAGTCCCGAGTCGTGAAACTGCGAACTTATTTTTAATTTTCGCCCAAGGCATTAACTAGGGTAAAACCTTTAACCCATGATTAGACGTCGTCGGGGTTTCATGCCTCAGCATTCGTCAAACCCAAGTTTTTGTTTTGGCAGCCCCGATACCTGAGAACACGATAACTTTGTGATAACCTTGGTCAGAGATTAAAGGTAAAAAACTAACCATGGTTAAATTTGGTTCTCGGCACCTCGCCACTCGGCACTTTCTTTCATAGAGTTAAAAATCCTAAAACCCTGACTCATGAGGTTGCAACATGATTATAGAAAGATTAATTAGTAGCCTAATGTAAAATTGTCATCCCATAATTTGAGCCTTAATTATCGCTACATCACGATATCGTTACTCGGCATATCATTCTCCCAAAAATCTGTCTTCAAAGTTCCGAGTCGCGATATGGGGAATAAATTAATTATATAATTAAGGATGCGCCAAATCAAAGTTACTGTTAATTAAGTTAAAATCGGCACTCGCAGTCTCGCGAGTTGAAGAGTCAAAATGTTAAAAGGAAATTCACGATGCGACGAACAACGAGAAAATGATTTAAGTTGATAAGATTTGATTTTTTAAATTTAAACGAGATACGTCCTACATACCGAGGTTTGCACACTCCACGAGGTAACTACTTTCTCTCCGTAACCCGACTGCCTATCAAGCCGCCAAACATTGATGACATTAATGAAAAATTAGGGTAAATCCACGAATAAATAAGATCAGATTTATGCAATAAATTTGTTTCTATTTACAATTTGACAGACTTATTTCAAATGGTACAGGGTTTTCAAATATATACAAGAGTTTCATTCTATTTTAAACATTTCTCATATCCGCACAGAGCTCACCTTTCTCTGAGTGAACTAATCTCTGCATGTATACACAGGTCTATCGCAGAAGAACGAAAACACACATTTCAGACATGGCTCCAAGGAGAGAAACGAAAGCAAATGTCGAGGTTGCAGCGCAAGGTTCAGACAACATCTCAGATACTTCACCTCGGACTGGCGGCTCAGTACCCAACTGGTCGTTTGTTTCAGATATTCTGCAATCTGAATTGGTGAACTATTCATACTCTGATGACAATGATAATGTAAAGGACGACCTGAACACTAAATACAAGACAGTTGTTCAGTCGGGAATGCACCTGGTTGCAACCAGACCACGATTGCTCCCATACTACGACATGATCCGATGGGCATTGGATCACATAGACCTAACCACCAGGACTATCATAAGAGACCAACGGACCACAGTCAGAACTTTCAGACCAGACCATATCCAAACCATGTACAAGCTCCCAACAACTGCTGAATACACGTATAATGCTGAATTCTTGGAGGAATTCAAAAAGAAGAAGTGCAAACAATATGACAAAACCATGCCTGGTTTGATAAAAGATTGGGTTTCGTGCCCCACAAAATTTAGAGCGAATGACCAGGGCGCGTATTCGATTGCTTCGCTGGAGCCACATTATATGTATGTGGCAATGATGACATGCCGACTTTTCGGAAGGGAGGATACAACACATTTCTACATTGCATGGGTACCTCTCATCTTTCGGGTAGCAGAAGGTTGCTCATTTAATTGGGAAAAGATACTCTCGGACAGTTTGTTCAACCGGATTACAGAGTATAGGGAGAAGAAAGAAAGCGGGAGTCCGTCCTCTTTCTTCATGTCTGCATACATCATGGATGAAATATGTTCCATGGCGTCATTCCCTTTGATGAATTGGGCTTGGAGTCCCACCTAAGAAAAAACTGTGCATGAGTATCACGACAAATTGTGGGAAAATAAAGCAAATAAATTTATTTATGAGATTTTCAACTGGGTGATGGTGCCTCTGCACATCGCCATTTTTGGTCGTTCACCACCTCGCATCTCGTATAGCATTGCTGCAAATCTGAAGGGTATCGCGGACTGGTACGTAGAAGTAGAGTTTTCCTATTTCAGAGTGTTCAGAGCTACTGTTCCCCCGTTTGCGCTACCACTGTTTATTCCCGACAAGATGGCCTGTCGCAAGATTGCCCGACAAATAATGATTGGTGGTGTGAGTAAAGAGCTCAAAGCATCATCAAAGAAGGTATGGCCATTTTTCCCCGTTCGACTAAATTCTTATTCTTTATTGGATTTTGGACATGCTAAGGCTGAAGATGCAACCTTAGAAGACTTGAGTTTGGTCTCTATTGAGTATAAAAAGCATGATCCTTAGAAAATTGTAAGCACCCATTTATCAAATTGTGGGTTGAAGAAGTTTGAACACGAGTGTTCACCCTCGGATGATATTTTCCGAGGGGCGAGGTCCTATGGGGAAGTGCTAGTTCAAATCAGATCTTTAGCACCCGAAGACATGGCCTCTGTTTTAAAGTTTCAGGAGCATAGAAAAAAATGTCTCCCCGTTGTGCTAGGAGGTTTGGGTCTTTCCAAGGAGAAAGAGAAGGAAGCTGAAAGTTCCAAGGGCCAAACTTATAACCCCGAAAAATGTTAGGAAGGGGAGCAGGAGAAGAATCCCGAAACAGAAAAAGAGACTACTGACCCACCCAAGGAACATAGTCCAGAGGTGGAAGTAAGAAACACAGAGCCGCTAGAAACTCAGAATCCAGAGACTGAGACGAAGACCTCTGATCCTCCGAAGGAACAGGACTCACTCGGCACACCAGGAAAGGTGGCGAAGCAAATCGGGGAACCCATCACTTCTGTCACTCCTTTGCAGTCAACGCAAGGAAATATAGGAGAAGGATGGATTTTCGGTGAAGAACTAAGGCCCATCAGAGCAGAAGAACTTCCTCCCAATGAGTTCTTCTTTGACAAAAAGAGAAAAGCAGTTGTGAAAATGGAGTTCTGCCAGGATGAAGGATCAACTACCAAAACATTCAAAGTGATGACTGATGGAAAGAACAAAAAGATTGATGAATTCGCCACAGAGATCGCAGGAATGCTAGGAGCGTATGCGTCAGCGAATCAATTCTCGGTCGAGATGTTGAAAAATCAGCTCAAGAGAAAGAATCGCCTGATCAATACTCTCGAAGCCCAAGTAGCTTCGGCCGCAGAAAGCGCTAAGAGTCAGGCGAGTGGAGAAATAGAACTGGTCTGATTGGCCGATAAAAAGGAAATAGAAGTCCTCAAAACCAAATTAGAACAAGTGAATTCAATGATCCGAGATGGTCGGATATAGTCGGGTCAGCAGAGGAGTATGATCATAGAGCTGCAGGCTCAGTTAGAGGTCGCTGAAAGCAAGGTGATTGACATCGATATTTTTAAATCCCGAGCGATCGATATTCGGAGCAGGATCTCTTCTGCACAACAAAGTCTGCTAGACAAAGTGGGAGAGATTCGAGAAGATTGTCTGTTAATGCATCGGATTTCTAAGAATCTGATTGTCAAAGAAAGGAATGCAGAGGCTGCTCGGGTCGCCTTTCAAGAGGTAGTGATAGCTACTAACAACAGATTTTTAGCAGGTTCTCCCGGACTCACCATCGCTGAACAAACTAGAGGTAATATTTTGTTAAAGGATTGGGAACATAATATTACCTTAAGCAAGGAACAGATCCAAAAAGTAACCAATTCATTAGAATAAGCCTTCAATGCTATAGATGGTGAGCTGTTAGGAATGGAGAGTGGAGGTGACTCAGAGACGTTGAGGCAAATGAATATAGATTAGATTTCCCTCGACATGAAGGAGAAGAATGAAAGAGATTCGACGGAAATCTCTAAGATGGACAGGGAAGACATGGCTCAAGTTGACAAACATTTGATTCAACCTAGCGCACAACTCAGCGCCCTTGACATCATTGATGCACAAATGGGTGATAAACTTCCATAGTTAGCCCGAGAGTGCTATTTTACCAAGGCCAGCTGTCAAGCAGAGCCTTCACAGCTTGTGTCCCAGTTTGTGGACAAATGTATCATGTACATCGAATCCATGAAAAGACAAGCACTTGGCACCTTTTGGAAATAGAATAGGAGAGATGGAGTGATTTCGCTCCTCCCAGCTGCCAAGCGGAACCTTTACAACTTGCATCCCAGTTTGAGGACAAATGTATCATATGCAACGAATCACGCAAAGACAAGCATCTGGCACTTTTTGAAAATAGAGTAGGAGAGGTGGAGTGATTTCGCTCCTCTTGATTGTAAATGCATTTATGAAACCATTGAGTTTCTAGCCATAAATTTTTGTATAAATAGATGACAAAAAGAAGAAGAAAGGGCTGGACTTTTTTGGTAAGGATTGTAATAGAGTTTTTGCATTCGAGAAGTTAATACTAGCAAATTTGAAGATTCCCGATCCTGTCATGACTGTGTTACAAGTTTGTTTCGTTATGTTTCTTGTTTCATTTCATTTCACTTTTCATAATTGATGTGTATCACTATATTTTAGTATGACCACTACTATAGTGAAGGGATTTCATTTTTCTGTAATTGCTTATTGTCTTTCCTCTGCACCATCTATCAGCAGGTGTAAGACCAATTTGCATTTACAGAATTATATATTTATTTACACTATGTCAATTATTTCTATACTAGTTTCTTCTTCTGTGTATGTGTGAGTTTTCTATTGACATGAACCTTACGTTATCTACATCTAAATGTTTTTCTCTCATTCCACATCTTTTTACTAAAAATAATACAGTTACGGGAAAGGGCCTTCAGTTTGCATTTCTATTTTGTTCTTCATGCAAAAATTTCTCTTTATTTCGACTGAATTGAAATAGCGTTGAAATCTATCTTTAAATCATTTCTTATTGCTACTGTTCCTTAATGACTGCCCCTACATTAACTCAACCCAATATTCAACCCGAACTATCTAATCAAACACATATTTCTTTAAATCTTTTTGGCACAATCCTCAAAACTGCTAACACCCAGGAGGAACTGGAACATTCATGGGCAGTGATTGAACAAGATATTACTACCAAGGAACAGTTGGAAGCTAGACAACGAGAACGTAGAAACCCTCATTAGTTTCCCATACCGAAGGTTAGCATAATATTTCTTATAAATATTTAATATACTTTCGGATGCCTTGACACTGTACTTTAAAGCCTTAAGTACAGACTCAGAAACAACATCTTTCTAGCGCCGTTGCCGGGGAGCGAAGTTACGAAATCTTTTCCCTGGGAAAACGACAAACTATTTCGTTGATAGTGTTACTCTTTGATAGTGAACATAGAGTGCACATAGTTTTAAGGATTTTTTAAATCTTTCACTTGGCGACTCCACTGAAACACAAATTGGCGTCTGGTAGAAGGAATACCAGACATAACCCAGGTGGCAAGCTGATTACGCCTGTTAATAATCCTGAAATTTTTTTAAAAGCGAGAGGTTCGTTTGAGGCAATCGCTACAATTAATAAGCCCAAAGAACCACTTTTAAAGACTAAATGCCCTTCGGAACCTCCTACTTCCTCCAGCCCTCTGTCTGATACCAAAGATCCAGAAACAAACTACTCTGAATTTAGGAGTGAGATCCATCAGACTTTCCCATCTATAAACAAGGGAAAAAATCCTTTAGAAAGATCGTTGTCATTTGACATACCAACCTTTCTTCGGAAGAACTTCCCAGTTTCACCTGATTCAAAAGAGTGTGTTACACCCTCATTTCCTACTCCCAAGTTGATGGCAGGTGTCGGAGGAGGAGGTGGAGGACAACCGAATGTCCCTCCTCCCAGAGTATTTGCAAAAGTAGCAGTGAGATACGCTCCCCTGGTTTTACCCGTTCCCCTCCATGATTTACCTGACAACTACATCAAAAATCTTCCTAAGTTCACTGGGGAGGGATATCTAACCACAACCGAGCATATAAACTTTTTTGACCAGTTCGTAGACATCTGTGGTATTAAGAACGAGGATGTCTATTCGAGACTACTTGTCCAGACTTTCGAAGGACAGGTCCGAACTTCGTTTCAGAGTCTTCCTGCAGCTTCTATTCGGACATATGACGCCTTGGAAGATGCTTTCCTTAGACAATGGGGAGAGCGAAAGGACCACTTATATTACCTTACCAAGTTTGGCTCCCTAAAGAAAAAGAACTCGGAAACCGTTATGGAATTTATTTTGAGATTTAACAAAATTTATAATAAAATTCCAGCCGCTGTTAAACCTTCTGAATCCTCAGCCAAAGTGACCTTTGCGGGAGCTTTCGAACCTGATTTTGCATTTATTTTGCGAGAAAGAAGAGGAGCCACCCTGAATAGAATGTAAGACGATGCTGTTGAAATAGAATCTAATATGATGGCTTCAGGTAAGTTAAAGGCTAAAGTAGAAACAAACAACCATGAAAATAGACGCTATAGGGAACCAGCTGATCCTTGCGAGTCAAATAGATACACTGATGATAGAGTAGATGATATGGCCCGAATAATTAAAGATCTGTCTAACAAAATATCTAGGATGGAGTTGGATCAGGCTAAAGATGATTCTTCTAACAAAAAGGACTTCAGGAGAAACCCAAATCCCCAAAATCCACAGAGGCAAATAAAGAATGAAGATCAAAAAATACAAGCTCCACTAAAAAAGAAAAAAATTATAGGAGCAAGTGACCTCCAAGATTTCGGGGATTTGGAAGATGAAGTTGCGTGTTTTGGTGATGAGTGTTCGCAGCCATTTTTGACAAGGGAAGACTATGAGAAATCTTTAAATACTCCTCAACCGTCTAATGAAGAAGAATAAGGTGATCATACTGACCTCTGCGCATCTCAACCAGAAACAAAAATGATAGCGGCTGATTTTCAACCCAGATACAATTTGAGATCTAAAAATAAGGCCACCTCAAATGACCAACCTAAGAGAATCCTGCCAAGGAGTCAATATCATTAACCTCCTTTGGAAGAGACATTGTTACCCAGCAATAAAGACGAGGTAGAAAAAACTCAAGAGTCTGAGGTAAAAAAAGCTGAAACCCAAACAAAGGAAACAGGACCGATAGATAAAGTTACATCTTCGACTAAGATCACGAGTGATAAAGAGATCCAGACAAACAAGTTGGAAAGAAAAAACCCAGAAGTCTTAACCAAAGAAACGGATAAGGTAAATACGTCTTTCAATTTTGAAAATGAATTAAATAAAATTAAGATACCGATTCCTTTGGTAGAATTAGCAAAAAACCCCACTTATCGGAAGCAAATTGCCAAAGTAATGGGCATTTATGAGCCAGAAAGTCACTCTGATGTCATCAACCTAGAAGACGACAGACCTAACATCACCTTTGGTCCTCATTTTGAGGGATCCAAGGACAACGTCGCTCCTTTCTATATCACCCTGAATATACACGATCAGTTACTGCATAACTGCATGTTAGACTCCAGAGCTTCACATAATGTTATGCCCAAAACTATAATAGAGAGGCTGGGGCTCCAGATCACGAGACCATATGGATACCTATACTCATTTGATTCGAGAAAGGTTAAATGTATGGGAATGATAAAAGATCTGGTAGTTACCCTGGCTCAGGTCCCGGTCAAGAGTATCCTGATGGATGTGGTTATCGCAGATATTCCCCCCAAATATGATATGTTGTTATCCAGATCATGGGGGGCCAAGTTGGGGGGTTCTCTACAATTGGACATGTCGTATGCCACAGTCCCAATTTTTGGTGGTCAGTTTACCCGTTTGTACCGAGAAACAAGATTAGCGTATACTGTCAGTGATCCTCAGAACCCAAATAACTTTCCCATTTACGTTGCAGACCAAGATCTGGGGAATTGCATATTGTCATTTGATGATGATTTAGATGGGTGTCCAGAAGAACTTAATATGAAGCAAGAAGATCTCATCCCCTTGACAGAAGAGTTGTGCAAAAATGGTATCTGGAAAATGTACTTCGATGGCACTTCATCTTCTGAAGGAGCTGGTGCTGGCATACTTTTGGTAGCACCTGAAGGTAAGTTTATTGTTCCTTTCTCATATTGTTTGCAGTGGAACATAGATTACACCAATAACGTATGTGAGTATGAAGATTTAATCTTAGGATTAGAGGCTGCAAAGAAGTTAAATATAACAAACTTGGAGGTCTATGGTGACGCTGAATTGATAGTAAAACAAGTAAACCGACAATACTTAGCCAAACATCCCAGACTAAGAACATACAGAAACTGTGCTTGGGATTTGATGGAGAATTTGTTCTCATCTATAAAATTCCATTTTATTCCGCGCACAGAGAATCTACATGCTGACGCATTGGCTAAGGTAGTGTCAACCTTTTCTCCTCCCACGAATGTTAAACTGAAATATCATATTGAAATCAGATATAAACCCTCTATACCAGACAATGTCCGACATTGGCAGGTCTTTGAAGATGACGAACAAATTCAGAAATTTCTTATGGCAATAGGTGAGTTCTTTGAAACCCATCCAGACCAAGAAAACCAAAACGACCCGATGTGGATTATGAAAGAAGGTGAAGATCCTAAAATATTCCGAGAAAAAATATCCGATCATCGCATGTTGGTCCTTAAAAATAACCAAATCCCGAAAGGCTTAATTCCTTTAGAAAGACTCTTTGATCAGAACGATATACCTATGAAATCCACTTTGCAGCCCGAACCAGAAGAAGTGGAGGACTGCAACATAGGAACTGAAAAAGATTCCAGGATAGTAAAGATATCTAAATTCCTCCCTCCTAAGGTAAAAGACTAGTACAAAGACCTACTCAGACAATATAAATATGTTTTCGCCTGGTCCTATGATGAGATTCAAACATATGATACTTCTATAATTGAGCACAAGATACCTTTGAAGCCCAGAGTTTCATGTATGATAAAATGCCTTTTGGTTTAATGAATGCAGGGGCTACCTTCCAGCGTGCTATGGACATCGCTTTCATCAGAGAAAGAGACAAGTTCGTAGTAATCTACCTTGACGACCTAACGGTTTTCTCTAAAACCAATGAAGAACATTTGATCCATTTAAAACAGACTTTCGAAAAATGTCGCAGGTATGGCCTATCTTTGAACCCAAAGAAATCACATTTCGCTATGCAGGAAGGTAAGATTCTGGGGCATATCGTATTTAAAGATGGGATCAGGATCGATCCTAAGAGGATTGAAGAAATACAAACTATTAGTGTCCCTAGAAACGTTAAAGAAATTCAATCTTTCTTAGGTACAATAAATTTTTTACGAAGGTTTATACCAAATTTTGCTGAGATTGTCAAATTGATCACAGGAATGCTGAAGAAATATAGCAGAGTAAATTGGACGACTGAGGCTAAAGCATCATTCGAGCATATTAAAAAATTCATCAGCGAGGCACCTGTGTTAACAAGCCCATATTACTTGAAATATTTCCTCATCTTCTGATTTGCTTCTGAACATACTATCGCCGCGGTGTTGCTGCAAAACGATGATGAAGGCTTTGAACGCCCGATCGCGTTTTTTAGCAAGAGCCTTAGAGACGCCGAACTAAAATATGATATAATAGAAAAACATGCGTACACAATGGTGAAAGCACTAAAAGCATTCAGAAATTACGTTCTGCATTCAAAAATTATCGCGTACGTGCCAACCAGTGCTGTGAAGGATGTATTGGTATAGCCAGATAGTGATGGAAAATGAGGGCGCTGGCTCACTAAAATACAAGAATTTGATATGGAAATCAAGCCTACTAAATTGATAAAGGGAAAGGGTCTGGCCAAACTCTTGGCCGAGTCAAACCTTAGAGCTCTTGACATCAATTGCTTACAAGGGGAAGACGAAGACACACGTTTGTAGGAGCCGGATGACCAGACATATCCAAGCAAGGTTGAAGAAAAATTCATGTCATCAGGCTGGTATAAAGATATAGTTTTCTATTTGTTAAACCTGAAATGTCCAGATGGACTAACACCAGCCAAATACAGAAATTTAAAACTCCATGTTGTAAAATATTGCATCTCCGAAAATCAACTATACTGGAAGGATCCACTCGAGTTCTTACTGGTCTGTCTAGTTGAGTCAGAAACTCCACGGGTTATAGAAGAATTTCATGAAGGAATCTATGGAGGACACCATGCATGGAGAGCCACAACCTACAAGATCTTTAGGGCCGAATACTATTGGCCGAAACTATTTTCGGACGTCAATGCCAAAGTACGTGCCTATTACTCATGTCAAATATTCGTTGGTAAGTAGAAACTCCCTGCACTACCACTTGTTCCAGTCAAAACTGAAGCCCCATTTCAACAATGGGGATTAGAATTCATAGGGGAAATTAATCCCCATTCTAGTGCTCATCATAAGTGGATATTAATAGCCACAGATTATTTTACAAAGTGGGTGGAAGCAATTACAACCAAAAGGGCAACAGACTCGGTGGTGATCGACTTCTTGGAAGATAACATCTTGTCAAGATTCGGGTGTCCCCGAAAGATTGTTACCGACAACGCCTAGGCCTTCAAGTCCATGGCTATGATCGAATTTTTCCAGAAGTACAATATCATTCTCGGCCATTCCACTGCTTATTACCCTAAGGGAAATGGGCTGGCTGAATCATCTAACAAGAGCCTGGTAAATGTAATAAAAAAGGTACTGGATCAAAACAAAAGGTCCTGGCATGTACATTTGAAGTACGCGTTGTGGGCAAACTGCATCAGCACTAAAAGGTCTATCGACATTTCACCGTTTCAGATGGTCTATGGGACCGAGGCGGTTCTTCCTATAAACTTAGCATTGCCAGTGATGAAATTATGGCAGGATCAAAGCGAAGAACCCAATCATGTAACCAGGAGAATTAACCAGCTGATTGAGGTTCAACAACTCAGAGTGGAGGTTGATGAGAAAATGAAGAAATACCGGGACGATATGAAGGCATTGTTCGATCTCAAGGAAAAGGACAGAGAGTTCCTCCCAGGTGACTTGGTGTTAAGATGGGATACGAGAAGGGAAGAAGCCGCGAAGCATGGAAAATTTGACCACCTTTGGTATGGACCATTCAGGGTCTCGGCTCCAGAAGGAAAAAAATCCTTTATTCTGGAAACTATTGATGGAGAAGTTCTTAGCGCCCCTGTCAACGGGCGGTATCTAAAACACTACATGACGTGACAGTCGTCGTAAAAAAAAAAA
>SNQJ01S0211992.1:0-15855 GCA_010110895.2 Picea sitchensis | reverse complement strand
GTCCCATTATATGTTTCTTATATTTCCTTGGATGGAGGGTTATTTTGATCTTGATCTCTTGGATTCTCTCCCAGTGATCCCCTTTTATAAATTACTATAATTAAACTTCCCTACTAGCATTACTTAATCATAAAATTCAAGAAACTATAAAGAGGAATATGAAAAGTCAAATAAAATTATATTTACTAAAGTCCCTGGGTTTATGGGAGAATCAAGCATCTAATTTATCTTGTCCAATCTAGGAGTAGAGACCTCATTTATCTCTTCTTCTTCTTTCTTCTTTTTAACTTATTCTTCCCTTAGAGAGTCTTCCTCAAGTATTTTCTACTTTTTCAGCAGCTTCGTGGGTTGTTTCTTTTGTTTCCTTTCTTTGTATTTCTTCTTCTATCTTTCTCTATTATTCTTTCCCTTTGTCCTCAACTTTGTGGAATTCTTATTCTTCAAGTATATTTTATTCTTCCTATGTTTCTCCAATATTTTCTTGTTCTTTCCATTTTATTCTTTCTTTTTCTTCCAAAATATTCTTCACTGCCTCTTCATCTTTCTCCTGTTGGGATTTTTTCTCATCCTCTTTGTTTCTTGCTCAATTAGAAATGGGATAATTTTTAGTATCCCTAATACATGATATAATACATCCTCATATTTTTTAACCCCTTGTAAAATAGTGTATTCTTCCTTATCTTCATAATTAAAAGTGGGATTCATTTTCGAGGTTTTATAGTGATTGAATACCACTTTTCTGGGATCATTCCCTTTTGCAGTTCTTGTACATAAAATCATCTCTTTCAGGGAAATTTATTCTTTCTTAGCATGGGGCACATTGAGAAAAGTGAATTTCCCTAATTTGATAGGGAAACTAGGCCAAAGTCTCTCGCTTCCTACAAAAAGAGTTGCAATAATGCCTACTTTAACTATTTGGTACACCACTTCTTTGACCTAGATTTTATCTGGGACATATCTCGATAACAAGGTAACTGAAACCAAAAACCTTGATGTATATATAATTCCTTTCCATTTACCAGTGTGTGATTTCTTTCAGGTTTTCAAGAGCCTCTGATGACAACCTATGAAGGGATTGACCAAAGAACAGTTGATACAATGATGCTATGAAACAATCACAAATATTATAAAAATGTTCTTTAAACATGATTTGCCATAGCTCAGAACAACACACATGAATGGGAGGTAGGTTAGGATTCCATTTCCAATTCATCTCTGGAATGGGGAAATAAGCAAAAATTGTGTCAATTAGAAAAGTGGACATATAAAAACATGTTTTCTTTCATGCGCATGCTTCTTGAATATTGTGGCCAATTGTGATGATAGGATATGGTCCCAATTGAAGAACTCTCCCTTTTCCACCACTCTATGTGCCATAGTTGTCCATTCGAACTTGAAATGTACACACATTTCTTCTCTATATAACTTACAAATCATGGTGAATAACAATTTATATGGTGGTTTGAAGGATTGGGTATTATATAACCTACTCAGTTTGGTGACGAAGAGTACTTCATCTTCCCACCATTCTTGGAGAATTTCTATTGGCTTTGGATTCTTCTTGATAAAAACCTTCATGAACGCTTTGTTGACAAAAATGTAAGGCTTTGGTATGTGATACATATGATGGAAATTATCATCATTCATAGGGTATATTGCATTCCCTTTTGTGCTCACAATATTTTTGACATGTGTGTTCACATCTGTTATGAGAAAAATCTCTCTGTGGAATGGGGTAAACCACAACAGACAGAAATGACTACATAAATCAACTCTAATCTCAAGTATTCTACATAAAAAAATATGTTAACAAGACAATATAAAGATCCTACCTCTTCCAAACATTTGATGAAGTCCACCGTTGAGCACTTGACTCAAATCAATACACCTACAACTTGTCCTCAACAACCAAGATATGCAAGCATATGGTGATAATATATAAATTTAGCACATTCAATAGAATAATCCATCAATATTCATAACAAATATTCCCATGGAATAAAAATTCAAATATTTGCAAGACATTAATTGGACGAGAAAAGAGTATTTCTATTAAAATGTAATCAATAGAAGTGTATGAATGAAAAATTTCTGTGTTGGCACGGTTCAGAACCGAGAAACTAATTCCCTTCTAGCCGAGCCTCCACCACTTCAATCCTCCATCAAATGCAAGCTCATATAAGAGAAAAAATGAGGTTCTCAATCAAGTAGGTAAGATATTGGGGGATGAACAATGTATTTATACTTAAAAGGATAAAGGGATGCAGACTCAATATGAAGTGAATAATTTCTCCAGAGTAAGTTTTCTCTCAAAGTTGAATTCTTCTCCTCTTTTCCACGGCTTGGATATGGCCCATTTATATCCTTCAAATGGAACTAAAGGGTTGAGTCATAATGTTTCCAGTATATGGAAGGTCAAGGATCATGGATCTCGTGACGTGACATGGAAACACGACACCATTTTTTATTTTTGGCACAAAAACTGATGTACGCAAGCTGTAATGGTGAAACCTGCATATAAACATGTTGTATAATAGTTAGGGCGTGTATATGTGGAAAAATATTATTTTTAGCTCTGGGAAAAACTAAGTCCCTTCTATCTGAGCCTCCACCACTTCAATCCTCCACCAAATGCAAGCTCATATAAGAGAGAAAATGAGGTTCTCAATCAAGTAGGGAAGATATTGGGGGTTGAACAATGTGTTTAGACTTAAAAGGATAAAGGGATGCAAACTCAATATGAAGTGAATAATTTCTCCAAAGTAAATTTTCTCTCAAAGTTGAATTCTTCTCCTCGTTTCCAAAGCTTGGATATGGCCCAGTGATAGCCTTCAAATGGAACTAAAGGGCCGAGTCAGAATGTTTCTAGTATATGGAAGGTCAAGGATCATGGATCTCGTGATGTGACATGGAAACCCGACACCATTTTTTAATTTTGGGCACAAAAACTGATGTACGCGGTTTGTAATGGTGCAACCTGCATATACACATGTTGTATAATAGTTAGGGTGTGTATATGTGGAAAAATATTATTTTTATCTCTGGGAATTGAAAATATGGGACTTTAAGTCTGGATAGGGAAATGCAAAAGGCCTTCTGAGAAAACTTGCATAGGGTGAGAAAAATATTGATATAACAGATGCCCCCTAATGTGTGAGGTCATAGGAGTATATAGGATGGATGAAATACATTATAAGACCAAGAACTAGAGTAATGGAGACCCAGCTGGATGAATTAGTTGCTCATGAGAATATTACAATCTGTACTGACTTTGTGCACATGGATGCCAATTTGAATTACACAGCAGATCCATGTGAAAATATACCAAATAGTTGTTCATGGCCATGAATAGACAATACAAAGGTGGCTACATCCCAGAGACTATCATAGTCAAGAACAAGGCCCAGTAAAACCAGTCTCAAAATCAATATGAAGATATCTATATACAATGGAGTACAATATGATCTCCCATGATCACCTAAGTCACATAGGTACTGGTCCAATGAAAGATAGGAACAAATCAGAAAATATGCAACTATGAACTGATGTCTTCAATTCTTCTACACTATCTTCCAAAGGTGTAAGTCTACAACATGTCAACAAAGGAGTTGAGGTTGAACACAATGAGCTTCGTTTGATTACCGGTCATTAAGGTATATTGTTAACAAATGTGAGACAACCTATCGATAATGAAAGTAAGTATCAAGGAACCAAGTACATTCTTACAAGTGTTAATAAAGGTTTTGAGGTCAAACACTTGAAGAAACCATCGATTAGAAGACATTTATGTATTCCAAAATGTCGATGGCGGGAGAACCTCCCATTAATGACTACAAGCCTCTAGGTCTTGTTTCCAGAATAGATGGGTTGAAGTTGATGGAAGGAGACCCACTGAAATGAGATCATTGAGGCATCTCTCATGATTCAGTACAAGATACAAATAAGGAGCTTGAATATTTGGAGGAATTTGGAGGAAGACCATGTTCACAAACCAACGATCCTGTGTGTCTTTCGTGTGCATCAAATGCAAGCGGTACATGAAAAAGACCCTCTGAGTAGAAAAAAAATAAATGAAAAATATTGAAAAAGGAGAGGAAACCATCAATAAGGCTAATGGAATCCAAGACACTACACAAATCCAAATGTGTGAATAGATTTCTTACCGTCGAACACAAGGAAAACCCCCCAGTCAGCGACCAATGATGAAATGTCGAATTTTGGGTTCAAGGTTACCTACCAATGATGAAAGTAGGACCAAGGTGCATGATAGGACTACATCTTCATGTAACTTTGAAGCACACTAAGGGTATGGACGACATGCAAGTTCAATATTTCTGAGAAATGTTCGACACAGGATGATAGACATCCTTTGAACAAGAGAATGAGACATATGGAATACTTTGGCAGCATAGACTCAATGATGAAACTCTGTGATGCAGGAGGCACCAATCAAACTCTCCATAGGGATTGGAAGAGTAACCAGTTGGGGGAGTAAACTCTAAGTAATGATCTCAACTTCCTAAGTTCATGCTAAACACAAAATTTTGATAACAAGTGGACTCAAAATTGTGTGCTTTGTTCAAAGGCGAAACGACTGTTGCCAATATAATATAATATTCTTTTCCCACTCGTCTTTTTTTGTTTTTTCATAGTAAAATGAATTATATGATAGAGAGGAGGAAACGAGTCATGCTAATAAGAAACTACTTCCAAAAGTGGAACATACCTATGCTCAATACAAGGAGTTGAATGCAATATATGGACACTCAGGGGAATGTTTCCTCTTGGGGTATAGGGTGTCAAGCTACAAAGGATATAAACAAGGCTCTTCTTGGCTAATGATGCAAACTATTGAGGTGATAGGATTATTATGCGAAAGCGAGAACCGGCAATAGGCTCAATAGTCCAAGCAAGAGAATGAGATGCAATTACAACTTAACTCTAAAGAACATCCTTTTTCGTAAATTTAGTCCCCTAGCCCCGAAAAAGTATAAAACAATACCTAGGAGAACTCTTCTAGCCACTAATGACTAGAGTATTCCTCTTTCCAAATTAGTCTACTTGGTCCAAAAAAGTGTTAAACTTACACCAAATAGACATCCTTTCAAATCCAATTAATGAGTGTGAAAGAGACAAGTTCACTCGGCAATATTTTCTCTTTTTGAGAGAGTCAGAAAAGAGCTTAAACAAGACTCAGAGGATGTTGTTCTAAGAAGCATATAATGGGGGAGGCCAAGGCTCCCGTGTAGGACTTCTATCGAAATTCAATAACTCATAGATAGCTGACACAAGCTTGGGAAAACCCAAATCATTCCAAGTTGAGGAGGATAAAATACTTGCAGAGGTTACCTTATCTACAATATATTGAAGAATTCCCCTTATCTGGAAGGGTGTATAAGAAGGAATTCGAGGCTCTACAAGATCATTCCAATCAAAGGAAACCACCCTAGGACTTGGAGGGAGCATGCTCGGAGAGAGTAGAATGCTCCCTTGTTCAGAAGATACAAGACTATAAATGCTAAGGACGTGGTCGAGGGATGCATCACCCTCCAAAAGAAGAGTGGGATTGACCGAAGATTGCATCAACAATGTCACTTCCTTATTCTTTTCACTCTCCAAGAGAAGAGTTGAATCGGCCGAAGATTTCATATAAACGACTACTTATTCAACTGTTGGTTGAATAGGATGTGAGACAACAAGGTCAAGAGATGCATAACCCCCAAAAATAGGAGTGGTGTTAGCTGAAGATTGCATCGACACAACTTCTAGTTGAACAGGATGCGAGACAACAAGGTTAAGAAATGCATCACCCCCAAAAACAAGAGTGGTGTCAGCCAAAGATTGCATTGGCATGACCTTTGTATCAACCAAATAAGGTTGTAAAACCAAATATGACTCAGAACTCGAAGGGCCCCCAAGCAAGGACCACGCTTCTTGTACCACAGCAATATCAGGGCACAAACGAGTAAGGTGATATCCTTTGCAAATACTACAAAGGAACTTGGGATTATTTCTTACACGTCTAGTCTTCTCAATCGTATGAATGCCCCCAGCATGACTTGCAATGGATGGTGACATGCTCTCGGTATGAATTGCATAGGCCAGTTTAAAATATCCAACATGACTTGTAGAGGTTGGTGATGAATTCCCAACATGACTAGTAGAGGTTGGTGAAGAGCCTTCAACATGAATAACAGAGGTTGATAATGAATCCCCAACATGACTAGAATAGGTTGGTGATGAATCCCCAACATGACTAGAAAAGGTTGGTGATGAATGTGTAGTGTGACTAGCCGTGATTATATTTGTTCCCCCAGCATGACCTGCAGCGGTTGGTTGCTGGTATTCAACATGACTTGTAGAGGTTGTTTACCTATCTCCAACATGAGTAGCATAGGTTGGTGATATAATTCCAATATGACTCACACTGACTGGACTTGTTCCCCCAACATGACTTGCAATGGCTGGTTGCATGTCTTCAACATGACTTGCAGAGGTTGTTGACCTATCTCCAACATGACTAGCAGAGGTTGGTGATGAATCCCCAACATGAATAGCATAGGTTGGTGATGAATGTGCAGTGTGACTAGATGTGACTATATTTGTGCCCCCAACATGACTTACAATGGATGGTTGTTGGTATTCAACATGACTTGCAGAGGTTGTTGACCTATCTCCAACATGACTAGCATAGGTTGGTGATATATTGCAAATATGACTCACAGTGACTGGACTTGTGCCCCCAACATGACTTGCATTGGTTGGTCGCATGTCTTCAACATGACTTGCAGAGGTTGTTGACCTATATCCAACATGACTAGTAGAGGTTGGTGATATAATGCCAATATGACTTGCAGTAATTGGACTGGTGGCAGCAGTTGGTTGCAACATTTGAGATCAATGTTCCAGGAAAGACTGGTTTTGAGAAATTGTAGGCCAAAAAGGGTTCCGATATACACCATGGCCATGTCCATCATGATATTATCCTCCTCCATACTAATTCATAAAGGGTTGTAAGGGCATCATCATCAAGTAAGTTGCTTGCAAGGGTTAATCAGGTGAGGATATGTGTTGCCCCCAGATGAAGGGATTTCGTGAAGGGGGTAGCCTGTACTATAAAACTGACTCCCCCAGATGAAATACCAGAGGATATATGGAGGTTTTCCATGGGAAAATAATTCGTAGGAACCAACATATAGAAAGAAGAATAGATAGACGAGATGTAATAGGCAGAATGACTACCCACTTGAACACTTTCTCCTGGAAAAGTGAAGCTAGGATTGGATCCATAGGAAGGAATATTACAACCTCCTACCATAAGAGTTGGTTGAGGGATATGACTCCCACCAAATGAAAGGGAGAATAAGGAGGCATCATGCCCGCAGACCCAAAACTAGGATTCGCATAAGGAGACAAGACAGAGGATGGCAAGTGCGAAGACATGTCTGGCATACCATGAGAAAAATGAATAGAGGCCCAAGGTATTGGTTGAGTATCATGATTTGTCGTACCACTCGGAAATACAAAATGATTCGTCCCCATTCAATGAGCAAAGACCATGGGTTAGGTAGCACTAACTGAGGGAGTCACGGGGGCTCCACCAACCATAGTAATGAAAACTCATGACTCAATACAAAATCCTAAGGAAAACTAATAATCAAAGAGCACACCAAAATAAACAAAAGGGCAATATGCACACAAAAAAGATAAAGTGGTTGAAATGGGCCTTCTTCCCTAAAGTAGGTATGCCTCACCCAAGACGGGCCTAAGACTCCCTGCAAAAGATAGGAGGTATCATAATTAGTTATAAGGGCCCTCATGGGCTTAACAACCAGTCGGTTAGATCCCCCTGGAAATTTAATCCTCCATAAAGGTTGTGTGTTGTCTGACCCTTATCTAACCCATGGTACCTATAGAATAACCTCTGCAAGTAACGTATGTGGTACCTATGTCAAGAAACTAAGCAACCACAATATAACTGATGTGCAAGCAAACAGTTGTAAGTCAGGTCTACTGTATGGGTAGAGCAACAAAGCCCTAAATCTTGAAATCACCGCCTCTCATAGAGGTAAAGGTACTAGCAATATCCTCATATATGAATAGATCCCCATAAATATATCTGATGCTAACAAGGTATTGGAGGGATATCCCCTCGACCAACTTCCTGTGACCTCATGCTTAACTCCAGTGTAAGTGGAGCCTCATGACGTCACCAATTATACAAAGTATTTCACCACTCCCTTAGTCAGACACATATGTTGATCTTAATAGCCTTGGAGAAGTTTACTCACAAAATCCTATTCCAAGGCTCTAAATCCTAAGTTAGTTTGTGCACCCTAAAAATTAAATCGCTTCTAATCAATTTTAAATTTATCAGCATTGCTTTTAGTAGCCTTGCTTACTCAAAAAGGTGTGGTCGTGAAACTGATGATCTTATGACTTAGCAAGTAAAATAAATGAATATGAATAAAATGCAAAGTCCTAACTTCAATTCCCAATAAATGATAAGATTTTCAAAATGAATTTTTCAATTTAATTCTACAATTCAAAATAAGATGCAATCTTTCCATACATATACTAATATCAATGATAAGAACCCAAAATATCAAATGCCAATAATGCAAAATGTCTATATTTTTTCTATTTTCAATATAAAAGAATGAAAATGCAAGGACTGAACAACAACTTGATATAAAAATTCTACTGTACGTAAACAAAGACAAACTAAGTAGGATATCAAGAAGCAAACACCCTGCCCAAGATGCAAGGAAAATCAATGAAAAGAATGATGAGAAAGGAAACTCCCGAAAATTCAACCAAAGAAAGGTTTCCTATCACTCTGCATGCACTTAACAGTCATAACAAAGACCTAAGAAGACTCAACAACCATCAAAACTTACCAAACAACCATCAAACTCAGCGACCAAGCATACAAGAATGATGTACATGATTGTTTAGGAGAAAAACGTGTATATACACTTCCTACAGAATGACAGCATGTGTATGTACGTGACTGTCAGGAAAAAACCCATGTATATGTATTGAAACATTGTCAGGTTAAGGATAAGTCTAAGAAACTCATACTCAAAATGAACAGAGGCTGTCAAGCAATCAAACGACAAGAAACTCAATATAAACTAGAGCAATCAAAGGAGAAAAACACTCCAAACCCCGAAAATAAGATTATTTCCCCAGTATGCTAACCAATTCTATTACGATGAAAATCTCTCTATAAAATGGGGTAAATCACAAAAGATGGAAATGACTGCAGAAATCAACTCCAATCTCAAGTATGCTATATAAATAAATATGCTAGCATGACGAGATAAATAGTTTACCTCGTCCAAACGTTCGATGTAGTCTAACATTGAGCACTTGACTCAAAGCAATACACCTGCAACTTGTCCTCAACAACCAAGATACGCAAGAATATGGTGATAATATATAAAGTTAGTAAATTAAATAGCATAATCAATCAATATTCATAACAAATATGCCCATGGAATAAAAATTCAAATATTTGCAAGACATTGATTGGATGAGAAAAGAGTATTTATATTAAAATGTAATCAGCAGAAGTGTATGAACGACAAACTTTTGTGTCATCGTAGTTCGGAACCGAGAAACTAAGTACCTTCCATCTGGGCCTCCACCACTTCAATCCTTCACCAAAGGCAAGCTCATATAAGAGAGACAATGAGGTTCTCAATCAAGTAGAGAAGATCTTGGCACCTGAACAATGTGTTCAAACTTAAAAGGATAAAGGGATGCATACTCAAAATGAAGTGAATAATTTCTCCAGAGTAACTTTTCTCTCAAAGTTGAATTCTTCTCCTATTTTCCACAGGTTGGATATGGCCCATTTATAGCCTTCAAATAGAACTGAAGGCCCGAGTTGGAATGTTTCTAGTATATGGAAGGTCAAGGATCATGGATCTCGTGAAGTGGCATGGAAACCCAACACCATTTTTAAATTTTGGGCACAAAACCCGATGTACGTGGGTTGCAATGGTGCAACCTGCATATATGCATGTTGTATAATAGTTAGGGTGTGTATATGTGGAAAAATATTATTTTTATCTCTGGGAATTGCAAAAAAGGGACTTCAAGTCTGCATAGGGAAATGGAAAAGGCCTTCTCAGCAAATTTGCATAGGGTGAGACAAATCTTTCTATAACAACACATTCATATGATCTGGATTATAGAAAGAATGAAATGAGATACAAACAAAATTATAGCAGAGAACACAAAAATATAGTGAAACCCAACTTTTATTAATGAATAATGGAATAATGTAGAACACAAACTGGCTAGAATGGTGGTATCTTATCTCTAAAGAGAAAGAGATGTCATCTATGCTCATTGATAATGACAATTACATCACACTCCATTGCATGCTTAAAGGACCTCCTTCACCTTGATTATATATGAGAGTGAGAGGAGAATAATTCCCATGATGCATGTGGGATAAATGTGTCTAAGTTTACAAAATTCCATAGACATGTAAAACACTAGGGCTTCCCCAGAGATCACCCATCCTGGTACTACTATATCCTAAGAACTCTTAACTGCAGATTTATAATGGCATATGGTGCATTAATGTTGCATTCATATACATATCATGGCTATAATTAACAAATTGAGATGACATTACATTACATTCCCCATTAAAAGGGTGAATATCATGGTTTATCAAAACCATAGGCTTGAAAACATTGATTTAGTGGAAAAGGTGTATGGCCACTGAGATCCACCTAGATCATTCCCCCCCGCTTAGGAATAAATGGTCCCTAGTGCTTCAAGTTCCCTTAGGATATGGGGAAATTTATTTTGAATTTGAAACTTGGTGAGCCTCTTTCCTTGCTAAAGTAGTTTTCCTACTTGTACTTGCATTAGCCTATTGAAGGATACCATGAACCTATTATTGGAGTTTCTATATATGTTCAATAAATCTAGATGCATGATTTTCATCAGTCTGAGTGTGGGAGGAATCTATCAATGAATATGCGATAGGAGGAAATATATCAATGGGGGCTAATGGATGGAACCCCAATCACACCTAAAAAGGGTCGTGGCCAATAGAGTTATGCTGAACATATGGAAGATTCTCATTCTCTATAAGGGAGTGTCTATATATTGGACCATTAGGTAAGGGAGAATCAGGCATTGATTCAATGGAATTCTTGAATTGACAGTGCAGAGGAACCCCCGTAGGTGAAAAAATATCTTTGTGCTCCTCTATAATCTTGTTGACCTTCTTCTTTTTTTATAGAAATGTCTTCGGAGAGGTTGTAGTGGTCGCAATGACCTTTTTTTCACCTTCTGATTGGATGGTGAAGAGGGAAAACTTTTTGGTCGAAGAGATTAATTTGTGGTAAGGTTTTTCCGAGATCAATGAAGTGGTAGTAGTCAGAAAAACCTTTGGTACCTTGTAGAGATGACCTCCCAAATTAACAATGACATTGTGGGGCCAAGACTCATAAACAACATGACGTTTCCACATATAAGGTTTTCCTAAAATAACGTCACAAATTTCAAGTGGGTAAACATCAGACAACACCTCATATTTGAAGGGATTGATGTCATATGAAACGTAGCACTTTTTTTTGATGCAGATGTCTCATACCTGGATCAACCATCCCATGGTGTATGGTTGGAGGTGTGGCATTATAAACATCTTCATTCTTTTGATGATCTCAGCTGAGATCAAGTTATTTTGACTTCCATTGTCAACAATAAAATGTAGTGGGGTCCCCTTTACCCACATATGTGAGTGGAAAAGGCACTCCCCCTCCCCAATATCCTCTAACTCATCCGGTTGGAAATTTGCAGTTGCAATGGTAGCGTTAGGTTCTACATTGATTATCATCTTTCTTTGTTTTGAATCAGAGTCTGAGTCAGGGTTTGACTCCTTTTATTTAATCTTGTCCAACAATGATTGTTTCAAGCAACATTCCTCAGTGTTGTGCCAAGGGATTTTGTGGAACTTACAATGTCATTTTTCATCTTCATGTTACCCTTTATTTCCTATGGCTTGGACTAGTTGACTTGAGGTGGGATTTCCTTTCTCTATCCCTTTTTATGTGAGTTAGGGTTTCCTTTTCCATGCTTTTGTTGTGGAATATTTGCAAACCCAAATTCTCACTTACTCCACTTCTTAAATTTATGCTTGATTTTGACTACATATCAATAAGTAGCTCCTAGTGAGGAGATGTCCAATAAATCCATTTCTATTTGGATGTACTTTTGTAAGACATTTTATTACTATAAAACTAGGTGTAGTTGGGATTATTTGATACCCAACTTTGAGCACAAGGTATGAAAGATGTTTTTGTACTCTAACACCATATTTTCTCCTTCATGACACAAAGTCATCCATCTCATGTACTGGTCATCATATTTTTCTATAGGATAGAAATCCTCCTTGAAGGAATCTAGAAAGGTTTCCCAAGTGGGTTTTCTCCCGAATGTCATAGATTCAGCTATGATGTACCTATCCTAGTAACCTTCCCACCAATCTCTGACAAGGGGAGGGTACTTAAGGAGTGCAAAGGTGATCTTTTCACTATCAGAAATTTTTTGGATAGAGTAATACCCTTCCAACATATTCAACCATTTCTCCAAAGCATTTGCATCTATCTGGCCTTCAAATAAGGGAATATCAAAATGTAATTGTACCTTGAAGGGAATTTCACCTCTGAAATGGTTGTTTATCAAAGATGCCTCGATTGCCATCAGTAATTGTTGAAGGATCTGGGAAAAGTTGTCCATCATCTTGTTCCTCTTTCATGCGAGGGATTCCTCAAGAAACATCTTGAAAGGATCTACTGCTCTGTTGTCTCTCTTTTATTCCACCATGGGAGGTCACTTGGGCTAGTGAGAGTGGTCATCCTCAATAAAAACTAGCTTGAGACCCAACTCCCTATACTCTGACCTCATTGGGGACTTGATCTTAAAAATGACAAGGATTAGACTTCTTTAATTTCTGCTCGAATTTGACAGCATATCGATAAGAAGTTATTAGAGAGGAGATGTCAAAGAAAACCATCTCTATTTGGATGTTTCTGTGTATGCCATTGTGGTACTTCATAACCAGGTGTCTCTAAAAATATTGAATACTCATATTTGAGCATAGGGTATGGAATAGTTTTTTATACTTTGGCATTGTTTCATCTCTCTTATGACACATAGTCATCCATCCCATATACTAGTCATCATAACTTCCAATAGTATATAACTCCTTATTGAGGTCACCCATAAAGGTTGCCCAAGTGGGTTCTCTTCCAAATTGTTGGTTGTGGAGCCTGATTATCTTCTTGATTCATAGGTTTGTTTGAGTCATGCTTGGATCCCATTTCTTGATGGGGGCGTGTAGGGAGGATTTCTCCCCCACTATGGTTTTCATGGGGATCTAGGGGTGGTGGTGACAATTAATGGAGCCCCCCCTTGGTGGGGGATTTGGGGGAAAATCCCCCGAAGTGAAATTTCGGGAAAAATTGCCTTGTAAAATATTGTAATTTCATAGTCAATATGGAACCTTCATTATAAAGTCACATATATGACGATAGACTTTATGTTAGGCATTTTTTCCATAAAAGGAAACCCTATTTTATGAGGGAATTGTATTGTGGTTGTGAGTGATAGTGAATATTGTATTATGAGAGAGGAGATTGTGAGAGATAGAAGAAGAAGTTACAATAGTTGTGTTGTAGGTTGTATTCCTTCATTTTGTTGGATAATAAAAATCAAGGACCAGGCAATTTCTCTAGTGGATGTAATCCACAATGGGTGAACCACGTATATCTGTGTCTCTATTGTATTGTGTATATTATGTGTTTAATTTCCACATTTGTTTATTTTATTGTTGTGTGATCTTGTTTTTCTAACACAAATGGCGTAGATTCATCCATGGTGTGCCTTTCCTAGTAACCTTCCCACCAAGATTTGACACGGGGAAGGGATTTAAGGAGCACGAGGGTGATCTTTTCTACAACAGAAAATTTTTGGATAGAGTAATAACCTTCTAGTATATTAAACCACTTCTCTATAGCATCTTCATCTATCTATCCTTCAAATAAGGGGATATCGAAATTAACTTGTACCTTGAAGGGTGTCACACCTATGAAATGGTTGTTTGTTGAATATGCCTCGGATGCCATCAATAGTCATCGAAGGATTTGAGAAATTTTGTCCATCATCTTGTTCCTATGTCGTGTGAGGGATTCCTTGAGAAACGTCTTGAAAGGATATCCTACTCTATCATCTCTCTTTTCTTCCACCATGGGAGGTCGCTTAGGATAGTGAGAGTGGTCATTCCCAAGTGAAGCTAGCTCAAGACCCAACTCTCTATACCTTGAACTCATTGAGGACATGCATCGAGAAATAACAAGGAGAGGATTTCTCTAATAACACCAAGTTTTCCCTCTTCATGATCTAGTCAAAAGGTGATCATAAGGTCACTACGACCACTATAGACTCGGCCCAAGACCTTTTTATATGGTATAAGTAGGTCGACAAGATTGTAGAGGAGAAAAAATATATTGTTTCACCTACATGAGTTCCTCTGCACTACCAATTCAAGCATTCCATTGACTTGGTGTTCGATGTTCCCTTAACCAATGGTCCAATCTATAGATGTTCCATTCTAGAGAATGAGAGTCTTCCATATGTTCATCATAGCTATAAAAGAGATCTTCATATCTCTATTGGCCATAACCCTTTTCAGGTGTTCTTGGGGTTTCAACCATTGGCTCCCATTGATATAGTGTTTCATGTTGCATCTTCACCGACAGAGTTATGCCACACTCAAACCAAGGCCAGATTTGTTGAACAGATCCAACACCTCCAACAATAGGTTCATGACATCCTTCAACATGTCAGTGCCAAGTATAAGTAGGAAAACTACTTCAACAAGGAAATTGGCTCACCAAGGTTCAGATTTAGCAAAATTTGCCCCATCTCCCAAGGGAACTTGATGCAATGTGGACCATTTCTTCCTAAGGGGGGAGGATTGATCTAGGTGGATCTCGGTGGCCATCCACCTTTCCCACCAAATCAATGTTTTCGAGCTTGTGGTTTTGATAAACCATTATATTCATCATTTTGATGGGGAATGTAATGCAATTCCATCTCCATTTGTTAATTGCAATCATCTTGTAATTATTTCCTAGTGGTCTTATGAATATTCCTACTGCATTAATGCACTGGATCCCATTATAACTATGAAGTTAAGCGTTATTGGGTTAGAGTAGTATTGGGATGGGTGACCTCCCAAGAAGTCCCAGTGTTTTACATGCCTATGGAATTTTTTAAACTCAAACCAATTTATCCCACATGCATCATGGGAGTTATTCTACTCTTAGTCTCTCATATATAATCAAGGTGAAGGAGGTCCTTTAAGCATGTAATAGAGTGTGGTGTAATGTTTATTGTAAATGAGCATAGTCATCATCTCTTGCTCTTCAGAGATAAGATACCACCATTCTAGCCAATTTGTGTTCTACATCTTCATCTTCATTATCCAGATCTTTAGGGCTAGGATCTGAAAGGTTTGAGTGCCAAGAGAGGAGGAGAGAAAACATACAAATATTCCATGAAATTAAGGTTTGAATGCCAAGAGAAGATGAGACAAAACATACAAATATTTCATGAAATTAATCACAAGAACATTGATGAAATTCCATGAACTTAATACACCACAAAAATATGAGAAAGAGAGAGAGTTGGAGAAGAAGGGTTCCATTAAGAAGAACCATTACATGCAATGAGACCAATTTTTGGACCTCTCCTTCTCGACCTTCACTCTCTTTCTATTTCCTTTTTATAATGTGCCTTTTGGATGAAGTCAATTTTGAT
>SNQJ01S0211991.1:0-15872 GCA_010110895.2 Picea sitchensis | reverse complement strand
TCAAGAGTTAGATACATTTTTATAACCTGTGCATAAATTCATAACTCTTTCACATGCATACACAGTCGGGTTCTCGTTTCCAAGTTTTGATCCTAGATAAGAGAGTTAAGTTAGGGGGTTACTCCTCTTAGGAGTGCTTCGAATGGAGCTTATGCACAACTCATTCATGAGCCCAATCAGGCTGAGTGTTGTCACCATGATCTGATACCACTTTCTCACACACCCACTACCATAATCAAAGTTTCGTTGATTTCTGCAGAATCAGAGCCCCCGAAATATCTACGGAGGCCTAACGTAATCTAGCTCTTTCTCTCTCTCTCTCTGCTCCCATGTGATCGTGGGTCATGATGACAAGTCAAATAATCATGATTCCTCTTTGTATTTCATGCCTCAATGCTACAGGGATGTCAAATCGTTCGACTCTACATCCGTAGAACTACGGCAGGGTTAGTGACTGGCCAATAGGTATGAATCCCTACAGGGTTAGCAACTGGCCATTAAGAAGGGCCCTGTCGCATGGTTGAGTGGAGTATAGGTGGTGAGAGGGGAAACAAAACATGGTGGGTGATGTGACNTTTCCTGAATGTCATTGATCAAGGCGAATAAATCCTGACCATTCCAGAGTTGTGCGTTCGATTTCAGACCCCCCCCTCACCGCTAAAGGCAGAACATCAAGGGGGCTCCAGAATGAAGCCTCAGCCGTAGATCTCGGCGGGTGGAATTTGGTCATCCAGATCTGCTTGCCACTTACCCTAAGGTGCATTCGTGCCCCAGCTTAAAGTTGACATCTCTTCGTCACATCTGATGGTCATTATAGACCCTGATATCCTTCGAAATAATCTCTTCCATTCATCAGGACTTAACCACATGCTAACATCTCGATATTTATAAGTCTGGATTTCGTGGTTTGAGAGCATGAGAGAACATGCCCTTCATTATCCCGAGTGTCGAAACGCCGAAGTGCCATACTAGCCTAAATTGGTGATTATCCCCTTGGGTTATGCCTTGGTCAATATGACCTCTTCCCACATGACCACACTCTCTCTTCCGTCGGGATTTATCAAGGCAAGAGCTTGACCTCTTGTCAATGGAACTCCCGAATCCTCGATCCCCGATTTCACGAAATGGGTAATATCATGACACGTGGCCTCCTTAAATCGAAAGACCCAAATCTACCTTAGGGTTTCTACCATGGAATGTCCCGATATTTTGTCACCAGAACTCCCGAGTTCCCGACTCCCGATTTCCTGAAATGGGAGATCTCACGACATGTGGCCTCCTTTAATCGGACAGTCCAGATCTATTTCGGGGCTTTCACCCCTAGTCACTAGGGGTTTAACCATCGGGTATCTCCTGACAGATCCAACGACTGTCGGGTTTTCCAGCCGAGATATGACGGCTCAGACAGGTTCCTAACTTGTGCATTCTCCCATGACTTCCTAGACGTGGAAAAATCAACGGTCCAGATGTTCTCATGGAACTTGGGGATCTACGATCCCAATCTCTTCACTACCCATGAAGACACAGAAAGACAAAGTGGCAAGGCATTTAACCCCCTACTTTCTCCTACCAATCTAATGGTCATGGGTGACCACATATTTCCCGACGGGATCTCGTCCGTCGATCAACACCTATTCAGGGTTAAGGCGCTTAACCCTCCAGTTTTTTCTTCCGATATGACTGTCATGAGTGACCATCGATCTCCCAATGGGATCTCGTCCATCGATTCGATACTTATCAAGGATTTCTTAAGGCCTGGCACCTTCATGTCCTTTTCCTAGGTTCTTGATGGGATTTTTCGAGAAGGGTATCTCTATGGGGAGGTTTACCCAGGGTACTATCTGAGGCAGATAAGGGTATCTCTCTCCCAAGAACTAGGCATGAATTCTAAATTAGATCAGTATGCATATAAATAATGATTTATGAGAACATAAGCCATACGTAGTCTTTCCATATAAACATACAACTATCAGTATTGATCAAGGCACCATACAAACATTCTTATAATGAAATCATTCACAATTTCACAACTTATGATCATAAATGTCAGCATACATATATATCAAGATGCCAAAGGAAAAACACTTATCAGAAAGTAACACCAGAGGTTATGAAATTGCTGAGAGGGGTGCTCGTTTCCACCCAACCGTAGGCTCAGGGACTCCCAACGGATTTACCACTAGCCACCCCCGAGTTGAGACCACAATGATGTGAGACCACGTCTCTGTTTGCCAGTGACCATGAGTGAAGGTTACTCTCCTTCCTCTCTGCTATCACCCACTCTGCATATCACCAGAGTTCTCTTTCTCCCCTCGCGTATGCCCCCAATCTCTTCTCCCCCACGCGTTATCCTCTTGCAAGGTTGCGTGTGGTGTGATTTCCCTTGCGCTGGTTAGGCTTGACGTCTCTACGGATGGGCAGTTCACCTCCCCATTCCTCATTAATTATTGAGGATCCATGTACCTACCAGCCTGCAAGACATTTAATTCGGGGCCAGCGAGCTGCTTTTGGTTCTCTGGGCCAGTGGAGTCCAAATACGGTATTGATTTTCGGTGGAAGTTAATGCCACCTTTCCAGGTGCCTTCCACCACCTTTCTGCAACCATCGTGGTCTCTTTTTTTCAGCATATCCCCTCTCAACACTCCTACAATATAAATTCATAATATTATTCACATTCATCGACCTTTTCCACAAGGTCCATTCACATCACATATTCACATTTCTGAGTTTGCCACAGTTCTTGGCCAGTCCAGTTATTTTTACAAACTGGGGGAAACAGGGTGTTACATTCTCTCCGAAGAAGGAGTTGCGGTAGACCCTGACAAAATCAGGTCTATCATGGAATGGCCTACCCCAAAGGATGTTTCAGACATCGTATCCTTTATGGGATTAGCAGGATACTATAGGAGATTTATAAAAGGATTCTCCAAGATTGGTTGTCCAATCACTGCCCTCCAGAAGAAGGGGACAAAATTCCTGTGGACACAAAAATGTGAAGAAAGATTTCAAGCCCTGAAACATCTACTGACCCATACACCCGTGCTGAAGATCGTCGATCCAGAAGATGACTTCCTCGTGTGCACAGATGCCTGTAGGGAAGGGCTTGGAGGAGTCCTTATGCAGGAAGGAAGTGTGATCTTCTATGAATCTCAAAAATTGAATGACCATGAAGTCAACTATGTGACCCATGATCTAGAGTTGGCTGCCATAGTGCATGCCTTGAAAATGTGGAGCCATTACCTCCTGGGAAGAAAATTCGTACTTATGACAGATCAGTGTGGATTGCGATACCTATTTGATCAACCAAATCTCAATGTGAGACAAGCTAGGTGGATGGCCCTCCTTATCGAGTTTGATTTTGAAATCAAACATATTAAAGGAAAAGAAAATAGGGTGGTGGATGCCCTTAGCAGAAGCATGAAAACAATTCATTTGGCCGCAGTGAGCACCTGTGAGGCGGATGTCAAAGAAAGAATCAGAAAGGCATAAGAAACAGATCCCTTCATCCAGACCGTGACCATGTACCTACAGCAAGAACCCGCTGGAGAAAAATATGAATGCTACCAGATGACCAAAGGAGGTCTGCTCACTTACAGAAGTAGATTTTATATTCCAAATTGTGACGACTTGAAGAGGTTCATACTGGATGAACTACATAAAATACCTTATTCTGGTCATCCAGGATACCAGAAGATGATCACGACCACTAGGAGACAATTCTATTGGCCTGGAATGAAGAAAAACATAGCCGAGTACTTGGCCAAATGCATAGATTGCCAACAGGTTAAAGCAGAACATCGACACCCAACATGATTATTGCAACCTTTACCAATCCCAAAATGGAAATGGGAAACCATCTCCATGGATTTCATCACCGGATTACCAACATCAACCAAACAGAATGATGTCATTATGGTAGTGGTGGATAAATTGAGCAAGTCTGCTCATTTTATCCCTGTCAAGTCCACTTGCAAAGCAATCGATATCACCCAGGTATTCATGAAGGAGATATTCAGACTGCATGGTATGCCGAAAGAGATCATGTCTGACAGAGACTCGAAATTTACTTCCAACTTTTGGAAGTCACTGATGGTTGGCTTAGAAACCAAATTGTTGTTTAGCACCGCCTATCACCCTCAAACCGACGGAAAAATAGAAAGAGTGAACCAAATACTTGAAGACATGCTAAGAATGCATGTAATTCACCAACCCAAGAAGTGGGAAGACTACCTTCCCCTGGTAGAGTTCGCCTACAACAACGGATACCAAGCATCCTTAAAGATGAGTCCCTTTGAAGTCCTCTATGGTAGACCGTTCAACACTCATGTCAGTTGGAGTAATCTCGTAAACAAGATTTATTTTGGACCCAACATGTTGAAGGAAATGGAACAACAAGTGACTCAGATAAAAAAAAACCTGAAGGTCGCTCAGAACTGACAGAAAAGTTATGCCAACCAAAAGAGAACTCCAATAGAGTTCAAAATGGGAGACCATATATATCTCAGAGTTAGACCCAAGAAGAGTTCTCTGAAAATGGGAGCTTGTGCCAAGTTGGCACCTCGGTATTGTGGACCCTTTGAGGTCCTAGATAGAGTGGGACCTGTAGCCTATAGGCTAGCACTACCTCCCACAATAAAAGCACATAATGTTTTCCATGTTTCATTATTGAAGAAATATGTACATGATGCTAACCATATAATTGACTGGTCTATGATCCAGGTGGAACCGGAGGGATAATTTCTACCAGAACCTCAGTGCATACTGGACAGAAAAGAAACCCCACTATGGAATCGAACCATTACACAGGTAAAGGTGCAATGGAGACATTTTGACCTAGATGAGGCTACATGGGAAATGGAGGATGCCATGAAACGGGCATATCTGATTTTGTTTACATTTGTACATGCATGTCAAGTTGATAGATAGAACATCGAGGATGATTTTCCTTTAAGGGGGAGGGAATTGTAACACCCTGTTTCCCCCAATCTTTAAAAAATAACTATATTGGCCAAGTATTGTGGCAAACTCAGAAATGTGAATGTGTGATGTGAATGGAGCTTGTGAAAAAGGTCGATGAATTTGAATGATATTATAATATATATATTGCAGGATTGTTGAGAGGGAGGATGTGCTGAAAAAAGAGACCACAATGGCTGAAGAAAGGTGGTGGAAGGAATCTAGAATGGTGATGTTAACTTCCATCGAGACCAATACCGTATTTGGACTTCACTGGCCTCGAGAACCAAGAGCGGCTCACTCGCTTGAATTAAATTACTCACCAGGATTGGTAGGTAAAGGGATCCTCATGAGTAATGAGGGATGGGGGGGTGAACTGCCCATCCATAGAGTCCTCAGACTTGACCATTGTGAGGAAGATAATTCCACACACAACCTCTCCGAAAGGAGAGAAAGGCAGGAGGAGTGTGCGATCATGGGTAGATGTGAGGGGAAGAGGAGAAATATGGAAAAATACAAAGTGAGTGATAGTAGAGAAGAAGGAGAGTAACCTTCATTCTTGGTCACTGGGAAACAGAGACACAGTCTCACAGCATCCTGGTCTCAGCTTAGGGGTGGCTAGTGGAAAATCCGTTGGGAGTCGTTGAGCCTAAGGTTGGGTGGAAACGAGCACCCCTCCAAGCAGTTGCAATCACATCTGGTGTTATTTCTGATAAGTGTTTTACATATTGCATCTTGAAATGTATATCCTGGAATTTATGATAATCTTGCATCTGGAAACTTATATGTTGACATGTATGCTCATAGTCTATGTAGTTTATGAATGGTTTGAGTATAAGACTATTTGTGTGGTGTTTTGATCAGAAATGGTGGTTGCATGCTTTTATTGAAAATACCACGTATGGCTTATGTTTATAGATAGATTTGTATATATATATATATATATATATATATATATGCATATTGAATTAATTCAGACTTCCAGTTTGTTCTCGGGAAATCTATACCCTTATCCGTCTCAGGTAATACCCTGGATAGATCTCCCCATAGAGACACCCTTTTTGGAAAGCTCGCCAAGAACCTGGAAAAGGATTTGTAGGTGCAAGTCTTAGTAACCCTGTGTGAGGAAGAATGATCCTCCTGAAATCCTGAAATGGCAGCATAGGGATAAGTATTGATCGAAGGATGAGATCTGGTCAGAAGATCTACAGTCATTCATGACCATTAGATTGGAGGAATAAACGAGGGCATTAAATTCCTTAACCCTTTTTCCTTTGTCTTCATGAGTAGCGAAGAAATTGGGACCGTAGATCCCCAAGGTCTATGGGAGTATCCAGACTGTTGATTTTTCTATGTCTAGGGAGCGGCGAGAGAGTGCAAAGTGTGGGATAGGTCTGAGTCGTCAGACCTTACTCCGAAGACCCGTCAGCCATTAGATCTAACAGGAGATGCATGGGCGTTAAACCTTTGTGAGAATCAGAAGAGAAAAGTCCCGAAGGAGTTGGTATCGAGATCTCAGCATTCGAGAGTTCAGGGGTCCTGAGGACGAAGATCTGGACACTCGACATCAAAATTTCTAAATTTGTGAAAGGATCAGAGCCATTCGTCTGCAGAAGGATGCATGTCGCGAGATCATCCACTTCGGAGACTCAGGCATCGGGACTCACAGAGGTGAGCATCTAGACTTTTCGAGTGGTGAAGTCACAGAAGAATCTGATCTATCCGTTGGAAGGAGGACACGTGTTGTGAGATCCTCTCTATCGAGGATTTAGACATCAGGAGTTAGAGGAGGAAGTCTCTTGGCTTCGCGAGTGGCGAAGTCGTGAGAAGATCCGAACCATCTATATGAGGAGGATAGGTTGCAGAGATCGAGGGATCTTGCAAACTCGGAGGTTCGCAAGGTGAGATCCCAAGAGTCGGGTGCTCCAAGTCGCGAGTGGAGAAATCGTGAGGAGCAAGGATCACCATTGGATCCAGGTCACGGGAGGACCATTGGGTCAGAGCCTCATCGCGCGTATCACACATTCAGAGGTTCGAAGGTTGAGAGGACCTCTTCTTGACATCAGAAGTCATGAAGTGCCAAAAGCCAGGCATGAAGGAACATGTGGAAGAACCACAAAGTTGGGCCCGTATGATTGACAGGCAGACATGCGTCGCCTGGAGAAATTAGTTAACACTTTGTTGACTTCTCGCATCTCGTGGATTCGTGGGATAAGAGCATGTGTTCAACCTTTCAACTTGCAAAGTTTTGAAGTTGTGATGGGAGCTAGTGCTTAGCCTTGTCGTTGGTCAAGCACAGAGGGCACAGACAGAAGGGAGCTATACCCATTATGTGATTTCAGATATCGTGAAATTGGGAAGGAAGAGTCAGGAGTTTCGACTCGCGAACTCGTGAGATTGCAAGTTGTGACAAGCGCCTTTGGGAATAGGCCTTGGTCATAGAGCCATGGTCACTCGGAGAGGGTGGAGCTCATGCCTAGTGCTATTTTCACAAGGGATCTTCCGAAAGGACCTGTGGATCGACTGGAAGAAGATTCCAGCTAGGAATCAAAAGGGACCGCTTCGGCTCATAAAATAAACTGAACAATCCTTAAGACCGAGAGGTTGTTCAGAGACTCTACCAAGGCAGAGGTGGTGTCTATAGCCTATGCTAAGCTCCATAGGTTTTCGGGGATTCTGTCCCTCGAGAAAAGGGGAAAAATTTATTATGTCGCACTGGGTGTGTTACAGTATAGTATGTAATTCTCCACATATCCACCTTTTATAAACTCTCTGAACACAGTGGTTGAAAGCCTTGTCCATCTAAGTGTGTCTTTTCATGTTTTGAATAAGTGAGACTTGATTAGTTTCTCTAACTTGATCCACCTTTTACAATTAATTAAGTTACCAGGCTCCATCCCCTTCACAGTCAGGGAAGGACTCCTGGAGTGATAACAGGGACTAGTCGACCTTGTCGACTAGACCCAACAGTCAACTTAGAACTTGTCGATCGACCGATGTAGTTATAATTAAAATTCAGTCGGAGTCTATGTTAATCGACCAACCCAAGCACTTAAGTAGTTACAACTGCCTGAAATATATATAAATAGATAAATACATGAAGGCTCAAATAGCTCGGTGAGAAGTTATATGTAATTGTGTTGTACTTTTCTACCATATAATAAAATGAATTTTCTTTGGGCTCTCATTACTTTTTTATGTCTCTACTTATGTTTATGTGTATGTTGTACCTCTATGATGACTATGTAAGGATCTACTGGTAACACTCCATACTTTTCCCTAGATTACAACAACAAGGCATACCATGGAAAGGCAAGGAATACCATACCATACCATGCATGGATTGGAAAGGCATGTAAATTTCATGGAATGGAAAGGCATGGAAATGGAATGGATTAGAAATGGCATGACAATGGCATGGAATGGAAATGGAATGGCATGGAAATGGCATGTCTTGGAAATGGAACGACATGGAAATGGCATGGAAAGACATGGAAATTGCATGGAAATGACATGGAAATGGAAAGGCATGAAAATGGTTTGGCATGGCATGGTATGGCTTGGAAAGGCATGGAAATGGCATGGCATGGAAAGGCATGACAATGGCATGGAAAGGCATGACAATGGAATGAAAAGGAAAGGCAATGCAAGGCATGGCATGGAATGACATACAAAGGTAAGGCATGGCATGGAAATGCAATCCAAGGCAAGGCAATACAAGGAAAAATATAACAACCCTTAAAAAAAGTAATCATTAATTGAAAGGGAGCTGAAAATGAAAGATTAAACTAGGGTTTAGATAACAAATGCTTATTGAAATGCAAGATGACACATGACAACCATACAATATTCAAGACATCAAGCCCTAAATGGATGTAAATTATGACATAAATGTAATAAAAGGTGTCAAGGTTATTCCAAGGGTTTAATTTTGAAGCATGGCAATGGTATGGAAATGTTTCTTTTTTTTGTTATTCTTGTTTCATTGCAATCCACATTTTTATTTGACTTTTTCCTTGAACAATGTCATGGAATGTTATATTTATTGCTATATAGGTTAAAATGGGAAACTGCATGACAAGACATGAGAAGCTACATGACAATGGAAATGGTATGTCGTGGAAATGGCAATGGCATGGCTTGGAAAGGCATGGCTTGGCAAGGCATGGCAACGAAATGCCATGGAAAAGGATGGAAATGGCACGTCAAGGCATGGAAATGGCATGGAATGACAATGGCATGGCATGGCATGGAATGTCTTGGCAATAGAATGAAAATGGCATTGCATGTCAAGGCATGGAAATTCCATGGCAATGGCAAGGAATGGAAATGGCATCGCATCGCATCACTTGGAAAGGCATATCAATGGAATGGCAATGGAAAGGCATGGAATGGAATGTCTTGGAAAGGCATAGCAATGGCATGGAAATGGAAAGGCATGACATGGCATGGATTTGCGATGCATAGCAATGGAAAGGAATGGAAATGGTATGGCATGGAATGGCTTCGAAATGGCATGGAAAGGCATGGAAATGGTGTTGAAATAGCAATGGAATGCAATGGAAGGACTTGGAAAGGAATGAAAATGGCATGACAAGGCATGGAATGGCATCAAAAGGTTTGTGCGAGTAGTTTTGGGAGGGTCCTATGTCTCCTTGTGTGCTCTAACCCAAAAATTGGGTAGTAGTCTGAAATAAACTCTCATAGATGGTGAAGGAAAAATAATAATTCTTTCAAGTCTCCCTGGAGTAATTTTGGTATCATAGCATTAATTTCTATGGTGTGTCACTTTCTATGGTGTGTCAAGAAATGTGACCTCAAAACCTTTATTTGTAGGTGGAAAATGGTACCCATTCTAAGATCTAGTTTCCATGTGAAATCTCTCATTCTATTGATCAAAATCAATAAGTATAGTGGATATCATGGAATACTGAATAAATTTTATTAATAATTGAAGAGTTTTAAAATATTTAAATATACCCAATACACAAACTAAACAAACATGAGTGCATTAATGAGTCATTGACTAGTCTCTTTGGCATTTATGAAGGGTTACAAATTAATGAAACGATTTTATATATGTCATGCATATAAAAAGGGGAATAATGTGTGTGCCCTAGAAATTGGTCAAATTATGGATTGAATCAACTAAGAAACTAACAACTAGGATTCTCAAAAGAATGTAAAGGGAAGACTAGGGTAAAGGTTTTGTTCTAAGGAGACTAGGAATACTAGGACTTATACCTATAGGAGGATAGAAATAATTTTATCATGTAGGTANGATTGAATCAACTAAGAAACTAACAACTAGGATTCTCAAAAGAATGTAAAGGGAAGACTAGGGTAAAGGTTTTGTTCTAAGGAGACTAGGAATACTAGGACTTATACCTATAGGAGGATAGAAATAATTTTATCATGTAGGTACGGTAAGAGAAGAAGTTAGGGTTTTTTGGCATTTTAAAACCCTAATGCTACCTAATGTTCTTGTTATCGAGAAGATAGAGGGAGTTGATATTTTACAAGTGTGGGATACAAATGTAGGTTCCAAAAAGGAATTACCATTGTGTATGCTACATTGTTGATGATCTCTAATGGAGTGATCTACTGGCTATTGTTATCTTATGGTTTCCATCGCTAGGATTTGAAGAGCCCGACTTCTAACAATCCCTTATAAGATATTAGTAGGTGCATGTACTTCACATTCTAAATATATATGAAGTGTTTGGGTTGTCCAAATGTTGTGTACTTGCATAATTGAATTTTAGCTTATGTCATCTTTGTAATTGAGTAATTATAGTACTATTTATATTGGAGGTTAATTTGACATAACATTGAGCTAATATTGTTAAGTGATTTCAAATTATGTAGAAGATAAATGAGAAAAGCTATTTTTATAATAAATTATTGTAATATGCCATCTTTTAGGTCATAATATTTTCAAGTGACCACTATTTGAGTGTGGATTGTCATTGGATTTATATGGAGATAATTCATGAGGTAGTCCATGCATTGTTGGTTGTGAGTTAGAATATGGATATCCAAAACATTCATGCAAATAATTTCGAAGGAATGATCTATCGATGATGTAGAGATAAATAGTTGATTAGCAAGAAATGCCACTTGATAACACTTAATTGGTTATGTATTTATTACTTGGTAATATTTTCCACCATAAGATATCCGTTAATGTGTAACATAAGTATTTATAATCACTTTAGAAAAAAAAACAATGGATTAATACACATGAAATTTAGACGATTTGAAATTCAAACACTTTGAAATTCATACATTCATCAACATAAAATTCAAAAACAATGAGACTCATAAAAAATGTTCCATGAAATGTGTGTGTGTGTGTGTGTGTATTCAACATCATTTAAATTGTTTGTTTTAAAAAAAATGGAAACTCATGGCCAATACACAAAGCGACAAAAAATTCCTTAACATAAAAAACATCCATATCATGGCCTAGATACAAAATGGAAATAGTTAGTCAATCATTGACCACTACTACCCTTTCCACCCTCGAGAGCCTCCTGGAAATAAATATTTCTTCTATTGCTCAATGTTACATACATGGCATTGGCCTTCTTACTTGCATAATTTTCCAAATCACTATTGAGGAGCTCTACTTAAAAAACCAATTTTTAGAGCATGTACGCGCCCTGCACCACTCCTTCTCACGTACATATGCTTGTTGCATGCTAGAAAACTCGAATACATACTCTTTTTTCACACTAAACAACCCACGTATACCTCCAAAAGTTGCAAAAGAAATAAAAAGTTCTAAGGAATTCGGTGGAATTTACAGGTTATTGGAGGTTTCCCAACCAATTCACCTGCTATAGCTCATCCCCCAACCTAATAACCATATTTTTGTCATATAAAAGGAGATTCTTGGGTCTTATTTCATAACCAATCATTAGAATGGTGAAACTCTTCCCAATTTCATTTCCCTTCCTTCCCCAAGCATTTCCAACCTTTTGTGAGTTACTACCTCAACATTCCCTCTTCAACCCCTTTTCTTCCATTCAATCCATTCCTTTTCCTTAAGGTGATTAGTATGTTGTGAGAAGAGGATTATTGAAGGTGCACTTCGAGCATTGTAAAGAGGAGCCCAGACCAGGTTCGTGGAATGGTGGTCGGAAAGGATTGTAAGTTTCAGTCTTTGTTTAATGAATAAAAGAATTTATTTTCCCTGTCCCAAATGATGATGTTTTGAGTCTTTTCTTTGATTTATACAAAACATTCGATATCTAACCCTAATTTATGAATATAAATAGCATGCTTGTAGCCTTGTTTGCCTAGTCTTGGATGCATGTCAACTTTTGGAGGAGACTTCCAGTCATTGGAGCTACATAGCTTGAGGAGATCATCACCAGATGTTGGATAAAAGGTACAATTACCAATATTCTCTTCTACTTCTTTCTATTCATTTATTTTGGTATGTTTCGGGTGGTGTAGAAACTAGATTGAATTTTAGGAGGTCATTTTCTCTGTCTATATCCTAAACCCTGGTATAGTTATAGGGTGATTTTCCCACTAGAATAATTCGTGACCATACTGGGGAGTCTCTCTAGGGTTTTTAGGGAGATTTTTGGTTTGTTGATTGGTTTTTTTTTCCTTTTGAGTTTTGGTCAAGTTTATTGAGTCTTTTAAGGGTTTTCTGGTCACCTGCAAGGTGCAAACCAAATTCCGCTACCCTGTAAGTCTTCCTTGTATTTTTTATTTTTGAAAAGTCTCAAAGGTGTATGTGCCCTCTTTTGGGTCAGACCATGTACATATGCACTCTGCACAGTAGACAATCTGCATACATACGTAGGATTCTGATGCAACATCCCATGTCTCTATTCCTTGAAATTATTTTTTAATAAAGAGAGAGTTTGTCTCTTTCCTCATAGAAGTTTAGACTTATCAAGACTTTCTTGAACCAGTCAAAGTAGTTGTCTTTGTCCATATCTTGGGTTTAAGTTTAAGTTTACTTGTTCCTTAGTCTTCTTTTGTTTTCCCTAAAAGGTTTAGAGTGAGCTTTCAAGTCTTAGATCCACTTGTTGGTTTCTTGGTTGAATACATGTGATCTGCAATGGGCTTAGGGTCTTTATCAATCTTGTTTTGAGTGTTCTCTTTGTTCCCATTTCTTTCTTTGAAAAACAAAAAAAAGAGTTTTTATTTCAGTTTTTCTTGTTAAAGCGGTTCGAGAAATTCAAAAAAAAAAAAAAAAAAACTTGCATTTAGTCTGGTAAAGTAGTCAAGGTTGTTATTTGAAAAATAAAAAGAGTCTTAATTTCAATGTTATTTTTGATTTCCTAAAATATAAGTAGTTTTCTTAGTCAAATGAAAGAAAGTTTTAAGATTTCTTCATTTATAAGATCTTGAAATATCAATTAGAAAAGTTGAATTTACAATGAGTTTTTACAAGCTTTGCTTTTAATTTTGAAGTATCTTTTTCTTTCAAATGCTTTAAATTTCTATTCATTTTTAGTCTCTTCATAACACCATCAGTTTCACTACCACACCCTTTGCGTAAATCAAGACTTAAAATTAACGCTTAATATAAAATATATTAGTCTTTTTGTTTGTAGGGTTCACCGACTAGTTTAGGGTTTTAGGGCCTTGAATTAGGTGTGAAGAGGAAAATCTTCAAGGACACTTTAAAACAAACAATAGAGTATGCTATAGGGGGTGTTTTAAGTTCAGCGTCATAATAGTTAGTCAGGACCCCCCTCTATCACAAGGGATAAACACAAGGTCGTGTGAGGAAAGGAAAATGAGATAACCCCTCCAAAGTTGGACTGAACATAATGGGGATTGTATATTGAAGGTATTTCTCGGGAATAACATCGATCACATTTTCCTATGGAGCTTCATGGACCTTGAATCCATTCGAGATCCTTATTTTTCTTCCTGACCAATTTCTTTCGATACCCTTAAAGGGATTCAGACTTGTTGTACTTCTCATTACAATCTACCCGACTATCAATTGTACCCACCTGGTGACTGACTATGAGTTGGAAACCTAGTTGCCCATATTTTATGGACTTGCACAGGTGACTACGTGGGTATATCCCAGTCCCTAGGGAGGATGTCTGATCTCTCTTCCCAAAATATAATTGGAGGGTGATTCCATGCTCAAGTTGCACTTGAATCGGTTAGTTTCTCTAGTGTCGATTGGCGTAACCATCCTTCCCACTAGTTCGTCGATTGTTTGATTTATCTTTAGGAAACCTTTTAGTGTGTGTTTTTTGTTCCATGCTAGTCAATACTTATTATTTCATTTTATCATTTCACAAAGTGGAATATCAACATCTCCGTCAGTCGCAAAGGATTTAGGGCCTATCGTCAGTTACCTTGGAGTCGTCTCCGCCACTATTGAGACGAAGACTTTATGAAGAAGGGTCCTTCGAAGTGATCGCACTGCAAGAAACTATGCCCAAGCTTGCTCTGAGAAGATAATTTCCGGCTCTAGAGGAATCCACTATCCCTGACCTTGAAACTGAATATTTAAGGCCAACAAATCCTTCTATTATCGACTTTTCATCACCAATATTGATTCATATTGTCCCTCCCAAGGTGATATATTATGATCTCTAGCTAGTTTTATGAACAAAAATGGAAACAAATGTTGCTACTTCATTTGGGAGTCCCCGTACTCCCATTATGGCTACTACTAGATGGGGAATCCTACCACAATTGTCCCAACTCCCACAATGTTGGGTAGTGGTCTGATACCTTTAACGTCTTTAACCATTTTTTCCTTTACTCAGAATGCGATGGGCACTCCCTTCTCATATGGGATGCCCGACTTTGATACAAACTCGATTCTTACTTATTCTACCTTACAGACCATGGGTCTAGGGAAGGGATCTCAAACACTCACTTGCAAGGGTCAAATGTAGGCACCACTGTCCCTTTTAATGTTGTCCCCTATAGTGGCGGTCATATGCCTCCTCTGTCCCCTTTTCTTGGTAGCACTTTTTAGTAGCCAATCGGGCCTAATGCTAATTATAGATTTTTTGGTGGAGGAAATTTAGGACCTTCATCTTATACAACTTCGATGGGATCTATGACATTCTCTTTGTTTAGTGCATTTGGGAAAAACGCTTTCTCTTAAACCGCTTTCTCGACTGGGGGAAACCCCATCTTTGGTCAACAGAACCCAGTGCAAGGTACCATTCCTTCATAGCGAGCGAAGGTGGAGTATACTCGACACAGTGTCTTTGGAATCCTTGGCAGGGCTCGATTCCTTTGCAAGGAATGTAGGTCAAGGGAAACCCCTTCCATACTCAATGGAACCCCAAGAAAGGCTTTGTACCCATGACCGTCAGAACAGCTGGGGGCATCCCCTTCCAAGGTCCTTGGAACACAATGCAGGGAGCAATCCCTAGGCAAGCTATGCCATCCAATTTTGGGAGTCAATCGATGATGCCTCAAGAGATGGAGTTTCCCTTTGTTGGTCAAGGCCACGGTTTCTACCAAAACCCTGGCCAACAATCCAACTTTTCCTAGAAACCTGGTGCCATTCAAAACCCAGGGCCCTCTTTTCCTGTAAATAAATCACAACCGAAACTACCCTTTCTAGAAACTCTACATATACCATACATTTTGAGATTATTGAATGAACCGATCTATCATGATCTACATTTCCCCCCCATACTGAATAAGTTTCCTTCAAAGATTCCTAAATTTAAGGGAAAGCCTGGAAAATATCTAGGTGATCATGTGACTAACTTTCACTTGTGGTGCTCATCAAACTCGTTGAAGGATGACTTTGTCCATGTTAAGGTCCTAACCCGCACATAGGTAGATCAATGTATTCGGATGTAATAAAGGTCAATATTAATAAGACCTATCAATAAAATAGAATAAGGCGGATGTAAGAAGACCTAATAGAAGCTTCCGCTTCTAGAAGGATCTTC
>SNQJ01S0211990.1:0-15855 GCA_010110895.2 Picea sitchensis | reverse complement strand
CAATTTTTATTTATTTATTATATTAAAATTATAAATATAATACTTATATTATAGATCCACATCACTTCTCTATATACAATAAAATAATTTAATTATTTTACTAATATTTTAAAAAACTTCCAAATTTACTCAACATTATTAAAAATTATTAACTAATTTTTCTACATCCCAAGGAAAAACTATCCCTCGAGTACCCATTAAGAAACTATAAAATTTCGTTCAAATTAAATTGGAGAGTATTTGTTTCAATTTCATTGATTTTTTTCTTCTTAATTTTTAATGAGGTAGTAAATAAATTAATGTTGTTTAATTGTTTTATGTTTTGTTTTTTGGATAAAATGTGGTGATATAAATTTGTGATATTTTTGTTATTTAAATTGTATTTTTAAATGTAGAAATAAATTCAATTTATTAAAAAATTTCTAAAATATTTAGATTATACAAAAATAACTACAGATACAACAATTTCTAATCAAATTTCAAATAAATATCTAAAAAAAATACCAAAATCTAAAACTTTTAAATTAAAACATAAAAAAATCCACTTTTTCTAAAATAACAATACATAAATAGCTTGAATAAGCAATTTTGTTTAATATTTTATCTCTTTAACATTAATTAGTTTTGTTTGTGAACCAAAATTTAAATGTCCATGGTCAAATCATTCTTAGGAAATTTGCTCCAGCATTAACTACGCAGCCACTCACAATCATATAAAAAAAATAATGTTGACGATGACCATTCGATAGTCGCTGTGGGTCCGATATCGTGCTCCAGAAATGGAGCAGATCACAAATGATCCGGAAAACAGTAATATTAACGGGTAAACAGTAATATGAATGTTGGAGGCAGCTGTAGGGTTAGTAGAAAAAAATGCATTTCTTTAGTAGGTGAATATGAAAGGTTGGATATTGATGTGGATGAATACGTCTATGAATAAATAATCGAACCATTAAGTCCCATGAGATTGCTTAGTTGTGTACAGTTTTTCAGTTTGGGGAGAGGTTATGAGTTCGAGCTTAGCTATGAGTTCTTGGGCTGCTGCTTTCCACTCCTACATCATACATTCACTATGTAGAGAAGTATCAGAATGAGTGAGTTCACAGCGAGTTAACTTCCATTTAAAAAAAAAAATCGAACCATTAACATTGTAATTCAGCATTATAAATAAAGATAGAGATGAATGTATCAGCCTTCTGATGTGGGGTGGATTTCAGTCTCCTGTGTTGTGTTGTACTTGAATTCTGAGGAGCGACTGACTTACTGTATCCAGAATGTCGGGAGTCGATGGTGAGGTGAGCGTTGGGAAGCTGCGTTCGGATGTTGCTGAGTTCTACGATCAGATCTCGCGTGTGTGGGAGGAGGAAGGGGGCGAGCATTTGCACCTCGGTTTCTACGACGTCCCTCCTCCTCCCGACGATCTTCTCGATCACAGAGCTGCCGCTGTCAGAATGGTCGAAGAGACTCTCAAATTTGCCGTCATTTCTGGTTAGAAATTGCCATACCAATTTTCATATTATTGTTCTTTTGTTCGTTATACAATTGTTGATTTGATATTTGGTAGTTTGATCGATGGATTTGTGTTGAGTGATAGTTAGATTGTTTGTTCTTTTAGGTATTTGATTGATGGATTTGTCTCAAGTGCTAGTTACATTGTTTGTTCCACTGCTTAAACAAGCGCTTGCGAGTTGGTCATACTTTTTATTTTTAACTGGAACAGTTTTGTTATTAGATGAGAATATTTTATGTTGAATGTTTGTTGTGTTGAAGATGACGAGTCGAAGAGGCCGAGGCGTGTGGTGGACGTGGGGTGTGGTGTGGGAGGGAGTTCGAGGTATTTGACTAAGAAGTATGGAGCCCATGTAGAGGGCATCACCCTCAGCACATGGCAGGTGCAGAGGGCCATCGAACTTACTGCTGCCGAAGGTCTCAGCGATAAGGTATATGATATTTTGCATCTAAAGGCTAACCTAATTACCATCGCAAGGGAACGGGATAACTTCAGCTGGGATATTTCAATTTAGATTGGAATTAATTTAGCCTGGTTCCATTATCTTCAGTTTTTTCGACTCAAACTGGAGTTTAATTTGCCTACGTTTTCACAGGTTTCTTTTCAAGTAGCGGACGCATTAGAGCAGCCTTTTCCTGATGGGCACTTTGATCTGGTATGGGCAATGGAGATTGGGGAGCACATGCCTTATAAAGAAAAGGTGGGCTAAGATTTGTTTGTTTCTTTTATTTTTTTTAGTAAATTGACATGAATCTGATTTTAAACAAAGTATTTCAAGCACACATTATATTAGTTATTATGCAATTCCATACAAAGGAAATGCTGTCTATGTTTTGATTTGTTTAACAGTTTATGCAAGAGTTGGTCCGAGTAGCCGCTCCTGGTGGGTCGATAATAATAGTGACCTGCTGCCACAGAGACCTCTTGACAGGGGAGACCTCTCTGCAGCATAGTGAGCAGGTATGTGAATAAGCAACTGTGAATTGCATTAGGACTAAAGACACTATTGTAATTCTTTTAGCATATTAACTACATCATTAGAAATATTGCAAGGCCAATTGATGGGGAGGGGTCCTTCAGTTTAGTGACAATATACATGGTTGCAGCTAAGCCATGTGGATTGAAACTAGGCTATGGGTTTACTTCGGCCGAGGCATTAATTAAAACACACTCCCACAATTTAGGAAGGCTGGACACCTTGAATCTGCATCTAGGGCAAGGATGGACACCTTGAATGTGCATCTAGGGAAAGCTGCATAATCTTTTGTAATTCAGGGAGAGGCATGTTTAAGTGTGGCGCTCTGACATTGTAATTGAATTGACATAAGGAGCACTTGGACAAGATTGGTCGTGCATGTTGTCTTTCCGATTGGTGTTCCACTGCTGACTATGTGAGGATGGCGCAAGCTTTGTCACTACAGGTGAAATCATACTTCTACCGTGAAACAAATCAAGTAATACAGTGGACAATGAAATAGACTGCATTGACTACAGGTCTGATTGATTGTAGCTTTTTCCAACAGAATATCAAAACTGCAGACTGGTCAGAAAATGTAGCTCCATTTTGGTCATTTGCATTAAATAAACTTGATCCGGCTCTCCTTGAATCTGGTAAAGCTCCTTTTACTCCAATCCGCTATGATGTTCCTCACTTTCTTTTGGTTAGTTTTTAGTAAATAAGATAACATGACAAATAATTTCATTTATGTCTACAAATAATCAAAAGAAGGATTAAGTTACTTTAGGATTACTTTTCTATTGTTTATTGGATTCCCTGCATGTCACACATTGATTATTGTTCTCCAATTTGGTTTGGCTTTTGGACAGGATTGAAGCCTGTGAAAGGTGCAACTCCTATTCCTCTGTGGGTGGATGGCTTCAAGCAAAATCTAGTAAAGTATGCAGTTATTACTGCTAAAAAACCAGCATGAAGCACTTGCAAAATAAATCTATGCAATTATTACTGCTAAGAAACCTGCGCGAATGCAAAATAAAGATATTCCGAATAAGCATTTGATTTTATGAAAACCCTTTGTTTAGAGTTCTAGAGATGAGTGATTAAAAACATTATTACTAGAAGTAATTTTCCAAGTATATGCATGGTTTGACTTGTAATTTTCTTATATGAGTAAAGGGAGTGATATGTATTTTAAGTTGATATGGGAGTGGTGGCAATACGCCTTGCCTAAACAGAAGTATTTCACGTTGATATTGGCAGTGGTGGCAATAAGCCTTGCCTAAACAGAATGTATAATGTGAGTATTGATTCACAAAGGCTATTGTTACAAAATAAATTTGGTCAATTATAATTAACCAAGTGAGCTTTCTCTGTGAAGTAGGCGAAGAAGTGTTTCCCAAATTCGTGAACTTTTGATTCTTTTATGTGAAAAGTTTTGATTTAAAAGGGTTAACAAATTATTTAAATTAAAATTGGCCAAAGTGTAGTTAACTAAGTCTGTGAGTATGTTTTCTGTGTGGAGTAGGATCAGACACTATTATTTTTGGACAATAAATGATCAGATTATTTTAAGTTAAGAAAAAAAAGGTTGTATACTGGCTGAAATATTATCTTTAAGAGAATAAAGAGAATATATCACTTTTATCTTTATAAAGGTAATAAATAATACCACTAAACTAAATCAACATAAAAATTATATTTTTAAAACTAAATTATAATATGAGGCTAAAATGATATCAACTTTTTATTTTAAAAAGATTGTTTTTTAATTAAATCAAAATTTTTAATTTTTTTTTTAATTAAATCAAAATCCTTTAAAAAATTAGTAAAAAAATTAGTAAATAGGAGTAGGTAGCTATGAAAGTATAAAAAAAGGGGCTTTAATTGGAAAAAATGTTTTTTAATGAATTCTTTACTTATTTCCATTTTTAATTTGGAATTATATTAGAGCAATATTTTGCTATAAGAAACCAAATAACCTTAACAAATCTAAGGGAGTAAAATCTACATTAAAAAGTACATGTGATAGCTTCTTAACACTCACAACCTAATTTATATGTAAAATTCAAGGAGATTTGAATGTCTCTCTTAAAGTGGTATGAAGTGCATTACACAAGGCACTAAGCACATAAGAAATTACCATATTCGCACGAGGCATGAGGGTTTGTTGATACAGTTTCAACAACATAGTTTAATGACATTCCAAATGTTTGTATGTTCTGACCATTTTACTATTTGTCATGATAGTTATGAAGTGCATTAAACAAGGCACTAAGTATATAAGAAATTACCAAATTCACATGAGGCATGAGGGTTTGTTGATACAGTTTCAACAACATAGTTTAATGACATTCCAAACGTTTGTATGTTCTGACTATTTTACTATTTGTCATGATAGTTATGAAGTGCATTAAACAAGGCACTAAGCATATAAGAAATTACTAAATTCACATGAGGCATGAGGGTTTGTTGATACAGTTTCAACAACATAGTTTAATGACATTCCAAACGTTTGTATGTTATGGCCATTTTACTATTTGTCATGATAGTCATAAAAATTGGTCCTTTGTGACAGTAGCTAGATTTACAAAAGTAACACTAGAATCTATTTCAAAATATACTAAACAATAAAAATTTGTTGTTATATTGCAACCTTAATAGTTTAAGTTATTTTAGTTTTAGTTTTGATTGTCACGCTATGCTTTAACAATTGTTGAACACCTTTCATAAAAGAGCTCTAGTTTATATACAATAAATTTTCCTATATCACTACTACTTGTTATATGATTTTTTTAACTAGGTTATAAAAATAGAAAATAGAAAAAAAAAACTACAAAATCAATTTTTAAATGCTAAAAAAAACTAGAAATCTAACTATTTAAAAAATCTAGTGAATGCAAAATTGACGCATTACTAAATGTGTAATTGTTATAGCCATATCTCATAAACCTTATTCGTTATAACCATCCCTCATAAACATAGATAAAAAAGTATATGGATTTGTAATGAAACAAGTACAATAGGCTTCATCCATAGAGATATATGCTCACTTTCAACGAAATACATGAATAATGAAAATAACAAAAAACCATTCCATTAATTTGTAACATGTAGATGTCATAATAGAACAAAAGTGTATGCAATAACACTAAATTAATCTTTAACATAACTAAGAGACATAATCAATACTTACAACTATAAATAATTTGAAGACCATATCAAAATCACACTTGACTCGAGAATAACTTGGTTGTTTAGTCAGTCCATTTTCATAGGTGGGCACTCACTAAATGCATTAAATAAGCATTTCATTTATCACTCAATTAATTGTTCCACTTATTCCTCATCGTCCGATGAAGATGAATCAATCAATGTGTGAGATAGGCTAGCGCTTGGATTTGATTCTTGTGTTCTTTACATCCAAATGGAGGGAATCATTGCATAGGGTTGTGTTGCACAACTTATATGCCATCAACTTGGGTTTGGTTTAGTGAATCCTTCTCTAGGAGAGTCATAGAATCACTTATTACAAGAGTAGGGAATTCTAGCATTCGTTACAAATATATGGGGAGGATATATCGACGGTTTAAAGTTACGATGGTTTTCATGTACATAGGTTTACCCTTACCTCTCTTGAATATGAACCTCCATCCATACTTGGAATGAATTTTCATCTTTGCTACAAATTTGACATAAAAGACAAAATATCTATATAATATAGTTGTGGTTTTGAATATGAAACTTAGCTTGATAGTGGCATGTGTTTATGGTTTCTAGCAATACAATAAGGCACAATTCGATTCACACTACAATATATTGATCGACTATTGAAGCTACCAAAAGATGGTTAGATAGACTAAGTTACCAATGAATGCATCAAGATGGATCACTGCATAATGGATCTAAAAGAACTAGAAGAGGCAGAGGAAGAGGATATGTCTTGTGCTCCGTATGCTAGTGCAGTTGGTAGTTTGATGTATGCAATAGGGTGTACTAGACCAAACATTGCACATGTTGTAACGACCCCGCTGTTAAAACAACAAATGAAGCACAATAGGTAAAATTTTTTATTGCGTTAGGATAAAGAATCGTCACACAATAATCAAAGAAACGCATAATCAACATGACATCATAATTAAAAACATTACAAGAAACACCTCATTATAATCAATAACTACACAAGCCAACGCATTAACATAAATGATAGCGACACGTGATCAACACATAAACATAAATGGCGAGGCAGTTCAACACATCACAATCAACCGAAGAAAAAATAATTAATGGTAAACCATATCGATGAATAATAAAGAACTACCCACCCAACCTATCATGCATGGTTAAGACCTCCAGGACACACAAGCAACGCTTAAGCCCAAGATTCATCCAATTGATTTTGACCATTTAAAGTCTCGAGGATGGCGACTGTTCTGAGGAACAAGTAGGTGTCTAGATCCCACTAATCCAATCAAGCCAAACTCCACTCTATCAATCAATCAATCCTAAACATCAATTATTCATGGCGCAAGGGTAATCATCAACGTTGTCAATCATACATCAACATTTTTCATGGCGCGCGAGAAATCTAATTTTAGAAAAATCATTCATCAACATTAATTATTCATTGTGTGCAGGAAATCTAACTTCTAAAACAATCATACATCGACATTAAATATCCATTGCGCAAGAGTAAACTAACTTCTAGAACAATCATATGTCCACCAATTTAATGGTGCAAGAGTAATCGTCAACTCTATTTTCATGGTGCAAAGTAATCATCAATTCTATCTTCATGGCACAAGTGATCTAATCACAAAACCAATCATACATTGCATTACATTCATGGCGCAAGAGAATATATCTAATCAATCAATTATACAACACATCGTTTTAATGGAGCAACATAATATTCTACTAAACTTTATTATTTTGCAAGCAACAATGTGTGTAAGGTAGTGAAAGAATAATTCATAAATATAAAAGAATCAAGAGTGAAAATAGCATATATACCATTATAATGTCTTATCTTAATTAAGTTGTACAATAAGTTATTAATACAATTTCATAGTCATTTACATGTTACTTAACTTATAAGGGATGTTACTAACATTGAATTATTAGACGACAAGGCTACCTATGTATCCATTAAGAAGTTATACATTATCACACATGAGCCATAGTAAGATAATTCCCACCTTAACTAGATATTCATATGTATGAATTGAGTATGGATTGAGGAGGATCATGCTTACTAACTTACCTACTTAAAGTCAAGCTCCCAAATTCACTAGATGACTACTAGAATTTACACTTATCCATCTATTATTTTATCCAATTATTATAAAAGGAAGGGTTCTTTTGTATTTAAATCCTTTCACTATTTGTATGGAAAACTAAACCATATAATTAATTTCATGGAGATACTATTAAAGATTATTCCTTACAAGGTTATCCTATATAATCTTAAAGTATGTAATTAATTTCATGGAGATACTATTAAAGATTATTCCTTACAAGGTTATCCTATATAATCTTAAAGTATGTAAGGATAAGTCATGATGACCCTCTTAGTCCCGGTACACATGGGGAGGAGCTATTCATAACACTCTTGTGTAGTCTTGTGTAGGATGACAATATCATAGTACCAAGGTAATTAAAAGGGGGTTAGTACATGCCCTTAAGAAACTTTAATAAGTCAAGGGTTTAGCTAAATACCAAGGGAAATCTTAGGTCACCTACTATCCAAAGGAAGGCAAGGGACTCCAATCAATTACCATTTATTTAAACGGACCTAGAAAAAGAAAAATTACGATAATCCCAAAGGGATGAGGTTACCACGTATCCATGGAAGGGAAGTATGAGAAAACGACAAAAGTTCGCTCCTATACGAATCAAGTGACAGTTGGATTAAATAAGTTAAGCACATTTGCGAATCCAAGAACATTTGCATAACCGAATCCAAGAACATTTGCGCTCACTACCCTGGTATGCCCCTTCCATTGGGATGATAGCCTCAAAGGAATAAGTTTTTATTAAATTTTAAAATTAAATATTGTATCCAATATAGCCACACTCGGGAAGGGAATCCATCATCGTCACAGGGTTGACTTATACACTCAGCGCGCACATGCTATTCTCGAAATCTTAATATCATTACAATATGGTTGTTATTATGACCAGGAAGATGCTTCTCGAGATGTTATGGATATAAACCATCAATTACAATATCGAAGGTTGACTTCATTTTTGGTTATTATTCCCTATTTTCTATTCACAATGCACGTTGAAAGTGAACTGAATGTGTATGCGCAATGTTTATAGGAGTTGAATCCTTTAAGCATCCAAATATTTTAACATCACTATCGTTACGCTCTACAATTTTTACACAGACACCAAATCTAGTACTAATAATGAAGGATTGGCATAGAAGAGGGTTAACGCCAATGCCAAGGACCTTGTTGACAATTGCGTTGGCATTGGTTTCCAGAACTCATCTTGAAGCACCTAATCTACATCATATTGGCAATAATATATATTAGAATTCAAACTACATTTTAATTTAAACTTATTGAATTAAATCGTAGTTAGGAATACCATATCCGAAGGAACAACTGGTGCTCCTTCTGAACTCTTGCTTGCTAATAATTGTAGAGAATTCACCGGTACCTCCCAGTGAATGCTAGGGGTACTCTTCTTCCCCTTATCCCCCGAGCCGCAAAGGGGCCATGCACACAAAACTAGAAAATATTCTAGCTCCGACCTTACCTAGCAAGGTAGAGCCACCACTTTCTCTCCCAAGCACGGGTATGCCAACTCTCACAAGTAAAACCAGTCAAATTTTTGCAGCATAACTTTACCCATAACCTTCCCGTTTCCCTTTTGCTCATTTTCTTTATAAGAGTTTCCTTAATGACACCTGATGACTAATTAAGAATTACTTCCCCCATACACTTGTCACCCTTTCCTTTAGTTGCACAAGTAAATTCACAATTTAATTTAATAAAAGTCAATTTCTCTCACCCATCCTAAAAACGCTCCTAAAATCACTCCTATTTGTCTCTTTATTCCCCCCCTTATTTCCAATTAATGAATGCCTTACTAAATCCAAGTTAAGTTAAAATAGGAGTCTTCTCCTAATTAAACTAGTGGTAGTTAGACTTTTGATTCCCTTCTATGCATGCACTTATTCTTTCATGCTTTAATATTTTCTTATATTACATTTTAATTTGGTATTTTCTTGCACATATGTGTATTAACTCAATCTTTAGGTTAAATTCATATTTCTTAATTTCTTAAATTTATTTACCTCTTTCCTATTTTATTTAATTTATAATTTGGTTTTAGTCTTCTCACCAAACTTAGACTTAGGCTTAATTTGAATAGGCTTTGACTTCATTTGGGGTTACAATTACTAAGTTCATTCTTTAATTAATTAATTAATCCAACAGTGCTCAAGATTTTACAAGGTTTAATATTCACTCAAAGTTTTCTAGGCCATATAGATTCATTGTCTCAAGTTTTAAATTCTGCGACATGCCCTTCAAGACGCACTCCGTGCTCAAAGGGTGTCACTCGCCTTTGATTGGTTTTGTTAGTTTTCCAACCCCTGGAGTCAGAACTCCATTCAGGTGACCTTGTGAGAGACTAAGGGCTTCTAAGGAATAAGGACCTTACCTTATTGCACACCCTTGAGAAATCTTCATGAGCGATTGTCTCAGTCTACCCTCATGACATCGTGGACCTCTAGAACTAGGTAATCATTAACCTACAATTCGAGCCATGCCGAGAGTGCTAGTAGGTTGTGAAAGGGACTCTGCCACGCCTCTCCCTCAATATCTGGTCTATTGGCATGACCCCTTTACTTGTTATGTGTGTCATATTAACAAGAAATCATCATCCTGCATTCATCAATGAAACACTGCCAATGATCCATATGAAACGTCATAATATATAATCTATCATATGTCACATATGCATAAATGAATACTCAAACAAATACAATCCACTCCCTGACTCAATCCAAAGTCCAATGAGGTCCATTGATGCCATCGACATCAACAATCTGTAAAGTGTCCTACACACTCAGGAAAAACTCATCAATAACATATGCTAATATGTATATATCAATAACATCAAATCATAATAATTAACATCATCATAAATATCCACAAGCAAAATATACAATCATGTACTATAATTGGATCACTTGCACGAAAGTGTCCTCAAAGAATAAGTCGATAACATGTGCTCGCAAGAGCGGGATGTTACATACACCCCCTCTTGTTTTAAACTTCGTCCTGAAGTTGTAAAGTATATATAAATGCAGTAATAAAAATAAATGACAAGATATATATGTTTAGTTTATCAAAGAGATAAGGAAACTGTTGGCGCATACCATATGCGTCCTCCCAGGTAGTCGAGTGTGGACTATAATTCTCCCACTAGACCTTGACTTGATCGACTGTTTGATGCCATAGTTGTTGAATGCAATGGTCCATAATGCGGATGGGATCCACCATGAGTGCACTCTCGTCCGACACCTGCAAAAGACTCATGTCAATCACATTCGTAGGATCACTAACATAATGTCTCAAAACAGATACATGAAAAACATCGTGCATACGCCTCAAAGAATCAATAAAGGCTAGTCGATAAGCCATGGGTCCCTTCCTTTCCACAAATTCGAAAGGTCCCACAAACCTATGAGAGAGTTTAGAACCCTTTCCAAAATTTATCGAACTCTTGTGCGGTTTTACCCGTAGGAAAACTCGGTCGCCAACTTCATAATTGTGGTCAACACGATGTGCATCGACATAAATCTTTTGCCAATATTGTGATTCTTTAATCCTTTGTCTTATTGATTACATTTGTTCTTCCATTTCGTGGATGTCTGTTGGTCCTACCAAGACCCTATCCTCAAGTCAATCCCAACTCAATGGCGTCCGATACGATCGCCCGTAAATAAAATCAAATGGTGCCTTTTTAATGGTACTTTGATAGTTGTTGTTGTATGTAAACCCTACCAATGGAAAACACTCTTCCCAATGATTTTGTTTGTCCATCACGTACATACACAACATATCTTCCAAAATTTGGTTCGTTCTTTCTGTCTTCCCTTCTGTCTCAGGGTGATATGTGGTACTAAAGTTCGTTTGTGTCCCCAAGGCCTCTTGGAAACTGGTCCAAAAATGTCCTGTAAACATCGATCCCCTATCAAATATGATCCTTTTAGGCATGCCATGTAATCTCACAATCTCGCTGATGAAAACTCTAGCTATGTCTAGCACCTGGTACGTCATACGCATATGGAAAAATGTGCATTGTTCGTCAGAGTGTCAACTACCATGAAAATCGAGTCGTGCTTCCTTTCCATTAGCGGAAAACCAACAATAAAGTCCATAGAAATGACCTCCCATTTTGATTTTGTAATAACGTTTGGCTATAGTAATCCTGTTGGATGTGTATGTTCAACCTTTACTTGCTGACATTCTAGACATCTCAGTATGTAGCTAAATATTTCTGCCTTCATTCATTTCCATAAGAATAAGGGCTTAAAGTCTGCCCTCATATTCGTGACTCCTGAATGAGCTATGTACACTTCTCTATGAGCTTTGCTTAAGATCAAACTTCGCAATTATAAGGAGGTACGTAAATCTGGTTATTATACCTCATCATTCCATCATTTTCAAATGTATAACTTTCAAAACTTGGCACCATCATGGTCTCTTATCTGATATAGTCCTTAACTTCTTTGTACCAGTCATCGTCGATATGTGTAGCTAGAATCGTTTCTCTATGATTCGTCTAAACAGGTATCACCGAAAACATGCATGGTCTCTGACTCAATGCATCTTCCACTCTGTTCACTGTTCCTTTTATGTAAGTAATCTCAAAATCGTACTCACTAAAGAATTATGACCAACTCCTTTGTCGCACATTCAAGTCACTTTGTGTAAATATTTTCTACAATCCACAATGGTTTGTTTTTAGTTCGAATTTCTATCCAATCAGATAGTTCCTCCACACTCTCAAGGAATACACAATTATCAATAACTCCAAATCATGCGTTGTGTAGTTCTCCTCGTGCTTTCTTAATTTCCTTGAAATGTAAGCGATCACTCGACTGTATTTCATAAAGACTCAGCCTAAGAATTCCTTGGATGCATCCGTTCATATCAATAATTGCTTTTCCATGTCGGGGAGTTTTAGTATCATCGTTGTTGTCAAAAATTCCTCGAGCCTTCGAAATGATTTCACGCATTTCTCAGTCCATACAAACTTGTTGTTTTTCTTTTTCAATTCTGTGATTAGATTTGCTATCTTCGAAAATCCTTCGAAAAACCATTGGTAATATCCCACTAAACCCATAAAGCTACGTACTTTTGGTAAGTTTGTTAGCACAGGACATTCCATAATAGCCTCTACCTTCATTGGATCCACAACGATTCCTTCACCGGAGATAACATTCCCTAAGTAATGAATCCTCGATTGATAAAAAAACATTTCGACAGTTTCCTGTATAATTTGTTTTCTCGTAAAAACTGTAGTACCAAGCGCAAATGTACATCATGTTCTTTTTTCATCCGAGAATATATCAATATGTCATCAATGAATACTTGAACAAAATTGTCCAAGTATTCACAGAACACCCCATTCATCAAGCTCATCAATACCCCCAGGGCGTTTGTCAGTCCAAACGGTAAAACAATAAACTTGTAGTGTCTAAACCTCATCTTTAATGTGGTCTTAGGAATATATTCCTCTTTAATTTTTAACTGGTGATAAATTGATCTCAAGCCGATCTTTGAAAACATTGTCGCTCCTTTCATTTGATAAAAAAAATCATCTATTATTGACACTGGATACTGGTTCTTGATCGTTTCCTTGTTCAATTGATGGTAGTCAATACAAATTCTCCACGACCCATCCTTCTTTCTTATGAAAATAACAGGTGCACCCCAAGGTGACAAACTTGGACGTATAATTCCTAGGTCCAACAACTCCTTCAGTTGCATTTTCAACTCCTGTAACTTAGGTGTCAACATCTGATAAGGCATTCAGTTCCAAGTTCCAAGTCGATGGTAAACTCCAACTCTCTTTTGGGTGGTAAACCTGGTAACTCTTCTGGGAAAAGGTATGCAAAATCTCATACTACCGGAAGGTTTTCTAATCCTTCTTCCATGCCCTTTCCATTCAACGATAAGATTGCATATAACTTAAATCCTTTACACATGCTCTTCTATAGTTGTAGGGAAGAAATGAACCTCAGGGACACTCCCTGGTTTCTTCCTACAATCACTCTTCTCTGTCCCTCATCATCGGTCAAACTCAATCGTTTCTTTTTACAGTTGAGTATCACATCATGTGATTCCAACCATTCCATCCCAATCAAGATTTCATAAGATCCTAAGATCGTGACATATATGTCGAACGTCGTTACAAAATATCCCAAATTAATGCGATAGTCTAAAACCCTTCCTACAACCTTTTGTTTGGCACCCAAAGCCATTTCTACGTACCAAAAATAATCCTATTCGACTTCCTTTACCTTAATTATTTCCAGCGCTGCACTAGAAATAAAACTCTTTGTAGCAACGAGATCTATCAAAATACTCAAAGTTTGGTTGACAATGTGTTGATGGGCAAAAATGATCGTCCGTCAATTGGAAGAATGAGTCTGGTCCAAGGTTGTCTAGATAACCCAAACCGTTTGGTGTAACTCTTTCTGACGGGTTTAATGGCCCTGTTAGCCAATCTAAGGTTTCTAAAGAAATAAATAAAAGAAATGAAATAAATAACTAATTACAAATTACTATATATAAATATGTACATACGTAACTATTGTAGGTATATTTAAATAGAAGATAAACTTATACTTTTTATATACATGATATACACACTGCAAGTTTTAATCTAAACTTACGAAACTCAATGTGAAAATGACTGCTTTGAAGAAGAAGATAAAGAAAGAACATAATTTTTTTATTTTTTTTTCTTTATAAATCTTAAACTAATAGAAGAAAATACTATGAAACGGAAACGTATGTATAGTCAAAATCCAAACCATACTTTCGAATTTCAGTGATAAACAAATAGAAGACCAATGTAAATGATCTAACCTGTTATCGAACTAATGATATGCATCCAAACATCTATACGATCAGATAACATCTAACCACCTTGTCTAGGAGGGAAACCTGCAATGAACCTTAAATATGTTCTGAATAAATGCAGAACAATTGTGTTGGCAGTTGAATTTTAATAACAGAACGAGTGATACAAATAGTTATTGTGATCTTATGATTGCAAGCAATTACATTAAGAAAAATCTTTTAGCAATAACAATGCATTTAATCCTTCAACAAAAATTAAGGAGAAATCCTGTAATTTAAGTTGAATAGATGATCACACGGTTAATATCTGAAGCATCACTTATGAACAACATTTATAAAGGAATTATCCCAAAACATAATAAATAATGAATACTTAAGCTATCAAAACCTATTATCATATCAGGATAAACAAAACTTAAATGAAGACACCATCCACAAGAAGCTAAAGCCGAAATGTGTATTGTTGTTCCATTAAAGTCTGTAAATTAATCATCCATCTTCTGCCCTAGGCTAGGATTATTTCATTACAAAAAGTTGTAGTATTTAAAGAGTTAAGGAAAACTAAGCATCCTATATTCTAAGATAGAATCAAATCCCAGGATGATTTACTAATTACAAAAATAGAGGTTAATAAAACCACTCAATATCAAACTGTATCTCTTAAGATTATTAAAAGTTTGTTTCTATTTGAAAAATGAGCCAAAGAAATGGATAATGACCCCAGAAATGCTCCATATCATTATGTCTCCACAAGCTGCATGATATCCTGAAAGGAAAAATGAAAATAAAGAAATTTAGATGTTTTTAGGCAATTTGCGCGAGGGTATGTTTACGGTCTTTGCAAAGGTGTTAGGGCATATGTGTTGCTCGCGCTCATGAAATTCAATGAATCTTGGGTCAACATCTTGTTTCTCGGACATAGGCTCATCAAACATAGCCTTAACGCAGGGTTCTAGGAATACAGGAACTGGTCTATCGCTTGAAAGAAAATGGGTTTTTTCCAACATAGGTTTATCAATCACAGGCATCTCTACATGATTAACTGTGATGAAGCCATTGCGAGTCAGGAAGGTATCCCAATCGTCGCCTTGTAATTCCAAATGATATACTAACAATAACGTAATTAACCCATGACGGAATAAATTGGAATTCACACTTTGCCTTTTATATCTTTTAGCCATTTTATATAAACTCCCCAATAAATAAAATGACATATTCAACTGAAAACCGATGAAGTGCATTAACAACCTTATATGGTAAATAATAAAAATCTC